>MDKI01213003.1:0-13705 GCA_005239505.1 Nicotiana paniculata | reverse complement strand
AACAATTTAAATTCTATAATTAACGTGTCTAGAAACTTTTATAAATTTTGAGGAGTGTTACACATACATATAAGCTGAGTTGGATCATGGGATTATGTCAAATCCGCAAACTCATTGTTGGATCCGCCACTATATATACAGAGCGGACCTATGGCTTAGATTAGGTATCGGACCCCGTAAATTTGGCAGAAAACTTGTATATATATTTGTATACCTTGAGAATGATTAATTTAAATCATTTGGCACCCTTAACGCTAAAAGCTTTTAGGGAACATTGATTGAACAAAATATTGTGCTCCTATTATATTAAATTCCTGGGTTCGCCTATGTATATATATATGTACAACATGACCTTATGTCCTTTTTCCCCCTTTTTATATTTCTTCTAATTTGGTTGTTATGTGACTTGGGCCATTGCGTACGTTAATGTCGTTTTAAAAAGAATGCATGAACGAAATAATGGTAAGCTCTCATTGTTAATTAATTAGTCCTAACTCAGGTCTTGATAAGAACGTTATAAGCTGAGCATACATCGACTTTGAGAATAAAATATAGAAGCATTCTCCATTCAAATATTGTAGAAATCTTTTCTTTATGCGATCATTTCTCCTGTTATACTGTTAGACTTCTCTATAACTATCATCCTCGGTAATAACACTTTACTGTAACATTCAAATTTCTTTAAAAACTAATTTTTCATATTATTTTATAATATATTTTTTTTATAATAACACTTTATTATAGCAGTAAAAAAAATATTCGAACAAACGAACATGTTATAAAGCGTTTTGACTATACATGAATTATACATTCATATATATTATTCATCTGTTGGATATTTTAAATTTAAATTTTAGGTTAATTCTTCTTTCTTTATAGTACCTACAAAATTTAAGGAACACCTGACAAATAAAATATCTCCAACTATTTAATTCACCAAGTTACCAAGTACGAGTTGTAATGGGAGTACATATAACTCCGTTAAAGTTATTGTAATTTACTTCTTCCGGTGCATAATAAGTGATATTTTTTCTTCAGTTTATAATAAAAATAAATATACTTTTACATAATTAAAAAGGAATTAATTTTATTTTTTTAAAATTTGCCCTTACTTACATATCACAATGTGTCAAGATAACAATTAATTAAGAGCTATTTAACGAATATATATTTTTTTTCTAGAAGTTTGCATTTTCTTAAGGAGTATGACAAAGACTAAAAAGTCACTTATTAAATATGGACCGGAGGGAATATAATATAGGTGCACACTTAAATGTTGATGATTAAGAGTTAAATATTAAAAAGTACTCCTTCCGCAACTGTTTACCAAAAACACAGGTCTCCGCAAAGTCGTAAGACAATGTATGGGGGTTGACGCCTGCCCAGTGCCGGAAGGTCAAGGAAGTTGGTGACCTGATGACAGGGGAGCCGGCGACCGAAGCCCCGGTGAACGGCGGCCGTAACTATAACGGTCCTAAGGTAGCGAAATTCCTTGTCGGGTAAGTTCCGACCCGCACGAAAGGCGTAACGATCTGGGCACTGTCTCGGAGAGAGGCTCGGTGAAATAGACATGTCTGTGAAGATGCGGACTAGCTGCACCTGGACAGAAAGACCCTATGAAGCTTCACAGTTCCCTGGGATTGGCTTTGGACCTTTCCTGCGCAGCTTAGGTGGAAGGTGAAGAAGGCCTCCTTCCGGGGGGGTCACAATAAGTGACCATTTTAACTTTAGCACACCCATTAAGTGAATACGAATTCTTAGAGAAAAAACTCAATTTGTCTTGACACATTGGAATATGTAATAATGGGCAAATTTTAAAAAAATAAAATTAATTTCTTCTTAATTATATAAATATATACTTATTTGAAACCAAAATAAAAAAATAAAATGGTCAGTACAGGATACTTGTTAAACACACAAGCTAGCCAACTTTTTCTTAGTCCCAATCGTACGTCTTAATGAAATTGTTATTAATGAGAAATAGCAGAGTAGGAAACTGGAATGTACCTTTAAAGAGTGTTTAATTTCTTTTTTGTTTGTAAAATTTATATTATGGTGGTTTGAATATTGGTTAATTAAAACTTTTCCATATTGATTAATTGCTCTTTAAGTTTTATAAGAACACAAAATAACATCATTACGAGGTTTTTTATCCCAAGGACGTAAATATCGCCATGTCACAAAAGAGCAATCAATTTATCATGAATTTATTATTGCTAATTCATTACTCTATATATTTTGCACTTTAAGGATGAGACATATTATTTCTTCACACAAATCTTTTAAAATATGAAAAATTACACCTATAACCTTATATCAAGAAGCGACTTTTACCTTTGAAGCGTTACTATTAAGAGAAAAATTTACTCAATTTATTTGGCATCTTGCTTGAAATAATGTATGCTAATATAGAAGTTGTAAAATTAAAATTTCATTTTCAAGTAATGAGCAAATAGGGTTACTTCCTTTATCCTTCTAAGTCAATCAAATTTTTGCAAAGGGTGTTAAAGTAGAGCCCGTTTGGATATAAGAAAAAATCACCTTTTTTCGATTTTATTTTACTTTTCTCCGACCATAACTTTTCAAATTTTCATCTTGAAGATAAATTTTGGAATATTTTGAAAATTTATAAAATTTCAAAAAATTATTTTTCAAAATTTTCACTCTCACAAAACTTCAAAAAGAAAACTAAAATAATATTTATGTCCAAACACAACCCTAATTTTTAAATACCATTTTCCCTTGAAAAAAAAATCACTTTTTCCGGAATTTTACAATTCTTATGTCCAAATGCCCACTACGTCCACATGCTTCTTAAAAATAAAGTTTTCGTACACACGAAAAAAGATAAGAAAAATATAGACTGAAATTAGGTACACACCTATCATGTGAAAGATCTTAAATACTACTACATTTAAACCCACAAACTTTAATGGTTGTAATATAATTATAATTAAGAACCCGTTTGGACATAAGAACTTTTTTTACTTTTTTTTGACATTATTTTACTTTTTTTCAAAATCAGTGTTTCGCCCTATTCCAAAAAACTATTTTTCAAAATTTTCACTCAGATCACTCACAAAAATTCAAAAACAATCTAAAATTATATTTTTGTCAAAACACAAGTCTAATTTTTAAATACTATTTTCACTTTGTGGAAACGGCCACTAAAATCATCAGTTCTGTTGGGATTATTTCAAATAAAAATTTGTTCGAAAAATAGAAAACCTAAAAAAAAAAAGGATTGTTTATGTGGCGATAAAAGATAGGATGATATAAGTGGCATCTCAAAGCGAAAAATAGCTGTCTGAAAGCTGTCTTTATTTACTACACAAAAAAATCAAAATCCCAAGTCTTTTTCTGTCAGTTGGTTTGAGCTTTTCTTCATTTCCATTTTCTGCTATATCTTTCTCTGTCTTCTCGCTTTCTTCCTTTAGCTCTCTCTCTCTCTCTGTTCATATCCATTCTTCATCCCCTCTTTCATATTAAAATCATCACTTCTATGTCATAAAGGTGAGATTTTTGTTTCTTTATGTGTGTCTCTCTACATCAATGAATGTTGCTGTTGAGTTAGGTATTGTGTTATTTTCCCCATCCTATCCTCATAGGGTTTATATTTGACATTTTGGGATTTTACTTCTTTTTTAACTAACAGGATTTTTTTAACAACCCCCTTGGTTGAAGAGTTGGTGGAGAGGGATATACACACAGAAAAAAGGAAGAGATTTTGGGCAAGTAAAAGAAGAAGCAGGGAGAAACCTCTGTTTTGAAGAATGAGTGCGTCTAGGTTCATAAAGTGTGTCACCGTTGGCGACGGAGCTGTGGGTAAAACTTGTCTTCTCATTTCCTATACCAGCAACACTTTTCCAACTGTAAGTACTTGTTTACCTTTCTATCTTTCTTTTATGCATTTCGTCAAACATTTGTCAGCCCTTTTCTTATAAGGTTATCCATTGTGATACTTGGCTCTAATTTTCTTTTCAGTAGGATCTTTTTTTTTTCTTTTTTGGGAATTAGACCAAATGGGGCTCTTTCTGTTTATGGCCCAAGAGAACAAATGAAGCTAGTTATGTTTTCTTGAATCATGACTTGCTTAATCAATTTGGCGCCCGGTCTAAGAGTGTTGTTTTACTTTTACTTCCAATTACCACAAAAAATGGATCATTTGGCTATTTTAAGGGAAAGAGAACTAATTTTGTTCATTGTAGGCTAGAATTATTTGGGGGGGGGGGGTGAGAAAACTATGAGAGGTGTACTCTAGGGAAAGGGAGCCGAAACTACCTCTTGAATATTGTCTTGGTGAACTCAGCCGTGATGGGCTACTTGTCAACTTGGTTGACAAACCAATAAAAGGATGTCTTTTGTTTTTTGTTGTGCATCTGTGATAACTTGCATAAAAGAATCCCCTTTTCCCTTAAAAGGCAAAAGGATAAATATACTTATAATCTAAAGGTATCCAAAGGGAGTATGGACTAAAAAAAGAAGTATTAGAACTCGCATGGAAGATGTAATAAACTTCACAAAACCAAACTAAGATACTGGTTTGAATTTAATAGCTCAGTTTCTAACTTGATACTAGTTTTTTAATTGAAGTTGTCACTTGTTAGAGTGAAAATGCTTTAAAAACTTCAATAAGAAAGCTGATTGTAAGTTCTAGTTATATTTATGTGAGTGGTGTGTGCATTGCTCATGTTTGGTAATTGTCTGCTGCACCACAAACAGGATTACGTCCCAACTGTATTCGACAATTTTAGTGCAAATGTGGTTGTCGATGGGAGCACTGTCAATCTGGGGCTGTGGGATACTGCAGGTAAAATATTTCCCCACATGACAGTTTCAGCCTTTTCTTTTGTCCCTTGCTGGGTGGCGCACACGTCAACTGCCTCTACTTTTTTATTGAACAGGTCAGGAGGATTACAATAGATTAAGACCGTTAAGCTATCGTGGGGCAGATGTATTTATACTGGCATTTTCTCTTATTAGCAAAGCGAGCTATGAAAATGTCTCCAAAAAGGTGAGTTCCTCTCCTGCATCCTGTCTCTAACTTTCAGTTTTTTTGTTGTACTTGACCGGGAGATGAACAATGATGTGGGAACATTAATGAATCCTGTTGGTCCCATTAAGTTGAAGCAAGCCCATGAATAACTTTGGCTTGTTTGACTTTTACATTACTTATTCGTAGCACTTCAGTAAAATGTAAAAGTCAAACAAGCCAATTTCTTAGCGAAGAATGAGTAATAGTTGCCTATCAGAAAAGTAAAATGAGTAAAATGTATGCTTGGTGATATTCAACAATCAGTCAATCACTAATACATTATTTCATCTTCCTGCTATTGAATTTCAGTGGATTCCTGAATTGAGGCATTATGCTCCTGGAGTTCCAATTATTCTTGTTGGAACAAAGCTAGGTTGGTATATCCTAATTAATGATGTTTGATTCTTAATTATACAACTGATTGATTTCGTCTTATCTAATATCGCTAGTTGGTCAGAATGGTATCTTTTTATGTGTCTCTCCATTATTTTTGGTCTACTTATCTTCATCTCCTGAGCTACGATTAATCTTTTTGGAAATTTTGCCTTTTATATTTGGATGAGCCATGAAATTTAAGACTTATCCTTGAAGAGAGTTTATTTTTGCAGTGGCTCATGAATTACTATGTCAATAAGTTTAGCTGTTTATTGGGAAACAAAAAGCTCTGTAGGAAGTTCGGGGTCACAGAACCTCCTCTTTTGGCAAGTCAAAAGCAATTGTGATACTGCTGCTACTCTATAGAATTGTGGTTGGGGTCATAGAGAATGGAATGAATGATGCCTTTCATTCTCAGTTGTATATATTTGTCTCTGTGGCATGAATTGTTAGCATGTGCATGCACTCACTGCACCTTGTTTTCTCCTTCTTGAGAGGTTGAGCCTATTAAACGTTGATGCTGCAGCTACTTTTGGTAATGGAACGGTCAAATAAATAGCTGCAAAGCATGATAATGTGATTTTTTATTGACCATTTAGCTCAACCAGTTCTTATGAATGAAAACATTGCAGGTGTTATAGGCAGTTTATTCATGTACTGAAACAGATAGCCGAAGTGATAAATGCTGCTGTTTACCGGCTGAACCATAAAACTAAATAGGTTTATTCAGTAGAGTGCTGATTGAACATGAACTTGTAGGACGCAAATACGTTAGTTGAAGTTCAGATGCCTTTTAACTGGATTTAACCCTGAAGAACTATTTATGGTGTCAGCAGATGAAAAATATGAATTACATATTGCTAGGCAGAGGGTATTGTGATTCAAAGCTTCTACAACTTTTGGATCCCAGATTTACTCACCTTTTCAATAACTTAGGTTGTTATGTTGTCAAATTGTTGGAGAAGTCTTGAGGATAAGTGATCTGTTGCATACTGAGATTTGAAATAGACGAGAAAGAAGTATTGGTTCGAAGTTCCGTATCTCATTTAAATAATTGCAGGGTGCCCAATTGTTTTATACTTTTAAATTGCTTACTATCCTAACTTTTGAATAGAATCGTTATAAGGGTTGTCATAGATCTCCCAGCTAATCTCATTATTTTATCTCTGTATTGGACTTGGAATATATCTACCGTGAAAATATAAGGACCAGAAACTTTTCTAAGTCCTAGAAAAGACATTGCTTGGACTTTGGAATGGGAGTCCTGAATGAACTTAAACAATGTTGTTTACTGTATTCTATGTTGAAATTCAAATGTACTGCTGTTGAATTTAAAAGTTCACAAACTATTCGAAGCCTAAATCGTGAAGTATATATTTTCAGGACATTACATCCAAGTACATTAAGAACTTCTTTGTCTACTGTCTACCTTTCCCGTATGCTGTTTAGACAATACCTTCAGTTTTCTGGCCTGCTCAGTTTAAACCTTTCCTTCCGCGAAATTCAGCTTAGATGACTCCAATTCCTACTTTCTAATTGCCTCCTCTATGCTTTTTCTCTTCTAATTCCATGTTCCTTAGTATATTACTGTTGATGTGTTTCCATTAGATCTCCGAGAGGATAAGCAGTTCTTCCTGGACCATCCAGGTGCTGTTCCACTTACCACAGCTCAGGTACACTATTTTTTTACATGTCATGTGGTTTTAGACCACAATGTGGCCTTTTTGTTGTGGATTAAATTTTTAAGGGGGCCTTAGCTCCTCCAACAGAACCTTACGATATGCTTCTTTTTAAGGGTGAGGAGCTGAGAAAATCAATTGGTGCTTCCGCTTACATTGAGTGTAGTGCAAAAACACAACAGGTGCTTTTCTGATTCAAAGATGATTACATGGTTAAGTTATCAAGTTATCTAATTACGTATTTCTATTGCCAAAATTGCAGAATGTGAAAGCTGTGTTTGATGCCGCCATTAAAGTCGTTCTACAACCGCCCAAACAAAAGAAGAAAAAGAAGAGAAAGGGTCAAAAAGCCTGCTCTATCTTGTGATTGCTGAAATAATAGACAAGCAATGGAGATGTAGATTGTTATCAATGTCTTCCAAGTTCAAAGAATGCAGTGTAAGGTTCAACGTTGGTAGCCCTGACTGACTATGATAGGAAAGCCTGAATCTGCCTTGTCCGTAACATTGTAGGCCAAGATGTATATTTGTGATCCGCATATGGTTGGGGATACAGATGTGCAAAATTCAAAATTCTCTGTTTCGCGTTGATTCTGTGTAATATATTATGTAACACTTGTGTGATGATTCCTTGAATTTGCATCTACTATGTGTTGTTAAAATGTAACCGAACATGCTGATTTAGATTGTCCAAGAAGTTGAATCTGCTATGTCATTGTTTGAAACATAAAGATAGTGGCGTGGTTACTGCTTGCACATAGATTTTGCCCTATGGTTTTGTGAATTGTGCTTTGTGCTCGCTGAAGTAGAATGTGTATATTATTGCAGTTCGAAACTGTAACACCTTGTAAATTTGAATCGGTTGTGGATGCATTAAATGAGTATTAACGTGATGGTAATTAATTGGTTATGATAATAGGTGTAGGAGGCATATCATAAGTGATTTGGGGTCCAAGGAGAGACCTAAGTCTAAGCCAAGTTAGAAAATTACACGATTGACTAAAATTCCAAATGAGTACGCACAAGATCACACTTTGGACGAGCATATCTACAGATATATAAGGTGCTAGGTGATGCAAAACCTATCAAATGAAAGCTCTTTGAGTCTAGTTTCTAACGCTTCAAACTGTTCGTCATTTGGACACTCCTATCGGAAGTTATGACCAGATTACCAAAAAGTGGCAGAATTTTACACTACCGCACCGCCCCATGCGGCGCGCGGCTGTGAAGATTTACATAACGCTTTCAAATTTCGTTTCTAGACACATTTTTCATTACCGTGTCGTCCCATGCGGTGCCCCATGCGCCGCGGCTGTGCAAATCTTTTTTTTTTTTTTTAACCCGGCCCTATTTTGATATAAGACCTTCGGAGGTTATTTTCCCCACTTCGTTTGGCGGATTTTGGAGCTCTTCTCCACTCTCTCAAGACCCCCAACTCCTCCGAACTTCAAGGTGAGCAATCCCCATTATCTTTGTGTGAATTTCATCATTTTTACACTAGTATTAATGAATCTACACATAAAATACTTAGATCTTCAAGAAATTTTTTCAAGAACTCGAAGGAAGGTTTTGCAAGATTTCTTCCAAAAAGGTAATGTATTCACCCTCTAATTGATTCTAGCATTGGATTAATGATTATAGACTCTAGTTCATGAGATATGAGTTGATGGGTTTGATAGAAAAGCATAGAAGGTTATAGGTTTGGGTTGTTGATTGTTGATTATTGGTTAAGGTTGTTGTTTACCTTATGGGTGATAAAGAATGGTATTGATTATAACAATTTGAGGTTTTAAAATTTATCTAGGAGCTAGAGAATGGGTTTTTGGGTGAAGAAACACCATTAATGAGGGTTGTGAAGCTTTATACTCACCAAGTATTTGATAAAATGCCTAAGTGATCAAAACATGAGTACCATAGATAATATGGAATCCCTTTGACTTGTATTGCTATAGATTAAAGTTGAAAGGGGGTGACAAACATTGTATTACACTCAAGAGCAGGAAGTTAAGGTATGTGAGTCTAACTCTCTTCGTGTTTGGGAATGTCTATGATTCTCCCTAGGTCCCATTCTTATGACTATTACTAGTTTCCTCAGAAAGTAATTATGTCTTAGTTCCATGAATAGTTGTAGAACTTCTATTCTCTAGCTTCGTAACTCATTCATGACTTTCATTCTAAACGTTGTAAAATCAGTGCATAATCAATATAGACTTGGGTTTGATGCCCATGGGTCTCAGTCTAGATTATGCGCATGTCATAAACAGTTAAAGTTTCAGTTTACATAATCAGTTCATGAATACATGTCTCTGTCTAGTTCTATTCAGCATTCAAGCATCATGTAACTCAGTATGGTTCATTATTTCAGTATGATTCTCAGTTCCTGAATGTTGAACCCATGTATTTGTTCAGATTTATCTTTACATGAAAAATGACTAAATTTCGATTACATTTGAAACTGTAGCTATTTTTCAATTACCATTTGTAACTCTGGCTACTTTTGAATTTCACCCTAAAACTGATTATCTATGTATCTTGGGTTGATCAAGGTGACGAATGGGTTCTTGGGCTTGACTTCGAGTTGTCTAACTCAAAGAGTCAGCGTTGGTAATATGAATCATCCAATATTCATTCGGGAAAATTATGTAATGTCACAAATAAGTTTCAACTTACTAACCTCTAGCCATTAGCCATAGACTTACCAAAACTAGTCAAGTACATATAAAAATCAAAAATCAAATAAATAAGGTTCTTTCTCTCAAAGAATCACATGTAAAAATCACCTTCCATATTTTTAAGCAGATTAGCAACATTAGATGCAAGACGGAAAGGAAATTTCATGAAAGAGTTAGCAATTAAGGTGATAAAATTCAAAAAGAAAATATACAATATTCCAAAAATCTAAGCAAAAAAAGAACTTTTTGAATAGGTATAGTTGAAATTCATTGAAAACATATGGATAAGTCAATATACAAAATTTGAGGAAGATTGGAGGTGATTTGTACTCGTTTTGTATCAAAATTCGTAATTAGATCGAGTTCAAAAAATTCTTCTGCAACACATGTATCAAACATGTATCATGCATGTATCTCACATACAGGTATACATGGATATACATGTGATACACAATTGATACAAATATGATACATATATGATACAGAGTGTGATACACATCATTTTTTTTCATGTTCAGTTTTTTACTTCGAATTTTCAATTCAAACCATCTCAAAACTTCATCAAATCATCCCAAAACTGAGATTCAAGCTCCTTAAGATGTACCAAATCTATTCTAATAACACCCACTAAAAAAAGTAAAAAATTAATATTTTTTTGCTACAAATAGTTAATTGGATAATATTAGTAATATTTGACTAATATTAGTAATATTTTATGAATTGGCTAATTTTTATAATGAGCTACATATAAATGGACATAGCTGATAATTTCCCTATTCATTCTGCTTCATTCTTTCGTTAAAAGTGTCGTTGAAGACAAAGTTAGGATTTTCTCAAAAGCCAAACATTTTTAAATTTCACCTCTTAAGTAGAGATACAAGTTTCTAACTAAACTAAAAGCAAGTGCGGTCCGACGAATTTTTTGGCCCAAAATCAAAAACTTTTTTATTTGAACTTTATTTTTCTAATTTTTTTAGATGCAAAGTTATTAATTTTTTTTTATAATTAATTTCTCTAGATAAGTCTTTCTCAATTGACAATATAACTAATCCATTAAACCTCGGGTAAGATTTTATCAATTTTATCAATTTTAATTTTAAAAAATTACTTTCCACTGAAATAACGGTAACACGAGTTATTAACATTATTCTATAAGCAATATAGGCATTTGAAAAAGAATTAAATCTTTTTCATTTGATTAAGTAATGTTATATTCTAATTGTACAATTTTTCTTAACACTTTTAATTCAGAGAATAAATCTAAATGGGAATTTTACTTTTAGCCCGCGCCAAAACTATATACATAAGGTAGCCGAAAAAGTGTATAATTTTTGTATATAACTTACAAAATGCATATACATACAAAAATTATACAAACAATATACATTTTTCGGCTATTATTTTGAGAGCAGCTATATAGTGTCATTTTTCCAATCTAAATCATCGATATCTAATTGATTGTTATACTTTAAGGAACATTCAAGATTATGACAATAGTCTTTCGAATCTTCATCATCTAGCAGTCTCAGTTTTTTATTGCTAAATAGAAAATTAAAAATATTTTCATATGATTCGAATTGTTTAAATCTATTTTGAAGTAAAAAAATAGCCTTGTCTGTTGGCGATGGAAGAGGCAACAATCTTAAAGACAATTATGGAAATCAATCTGCCGTTGTGAAGAATCGAAGTGCAATTTCAGACAAGGGAAAAGAAAGGAGTGTTGATGGAATCTCTAACAAAGAATACTCAAGTCTCAAGCACATTCCCAACTTTGGTCCATCAGTAATTGATCCTAGTGAGAGCCACGTGGAGGATCATGCAGCCATTGATAAAAGAACCATCGGACGGACAAGATTAACACAAATTAATTCTCATATATAGACTCTAAAATTCCTTCTAGATAATTCTACCATATGGCCAACTTTGTACAGCTATAAAGTTTTGTCTCTATTCTTATTTTTGTCCATAAAATGTACAAGGTTGTTATGTGGCAACCAATAGGAAATAGGTCCATAGTACATTATATTTGTATATATACCTGCATACAGTGACAATGAAAGATATAGAAAAAAAAATGTCCTCTCATTAGTCTCTTCATTTTGAATTCCTACATGGTATCAGAAGTATCACCATTAGGATATTCATACTTTTCTGATTTCATTCTTTTTTTTCAGTAACTTTTTCATTCTTCTTTAAACTCATGGGATCTATATATGAGGAAACTCATGTTGATTCTCCCTTTGTCACTAATAAGTCTCATCCTGCCTTTGTCGCTGATAACTCTCATCCTTTTTATTTAGCACCTTCAGAATCACCAGGAGCTGTTCTTGTCAATACTACCTTTGATGGTCGAAGCTATGCTGGATGGAAAAGGGCAATGCCTATAGCACTGTCAGCCAAAAACAAGGTTGGTTTTGTTGATGGAAGCATAAATGAACGAGATGTTGATTCTCAAAAGTTCAAATCATGAATTCGTTGTAACGACATGGTCATCTCCTGGATCTTGAATTCTCTCACCAAAGAAATTGCAGAGAGTGTGCTTTACTCGAAAACTGCATAAGAGATTTGGACAAGCTTAGAGGATCATTTTGGACAGTGTAATGGAGCACAGCTCTATCATTTACAAAAGGAACTGAGTGGACTCAGTCAGGGATCTAACGACATTGCAACTTACTTCACTAAGATGAAGAAGTTATGGGATGAACTAGATGCATTGAATACTTGTGTGACTTGCACTTGCAACTATGAATGTGGAGGAAAGGTTAAGTTACACAAAGCATTGCAAGATACAAGACCCGTCCAGTTTTTGATGGGACTAAATAATGCTTATGGATCTATAACTTAGGTTATCCATTTGGAAAAAAAGGATACAAAGTTTTAGACTTACGAATCAAAGAAATATATGTTTCCAGAAATGTGATTTTCCATGAAAGAATATATCCCTTTGCTCCTAAACAACCTGATAATCCTATTTTTACCCCTCATATTCCAGAATCCCCATCTGATTTAATTGATCATATGCCTACTGATTCAATCAGTATTTCTACAAGAGATATAGTTGTCACGACCCCAAATCCTTAGTCGTGATGGCGCCTGTCATGGAATCAGGCAAGCCACACATTTCGTCAAATCCAAGTTTTTTTTTGAAAATATATAAATTTAGAAGCAAAATATTACTAATAAACCATTTGAAAGTTTAACAACATTTAAATCACATTTCAAAATCCAACCCCGGATCTAGTGTCACCAAGTCACGAGCTACTACAACGTACAAATGTTAAAAATAGAGGAAATGACAACATAGTCTGTAATAATAAAAGTGCGACAGGAAGATAAAGGAGGAGGAGACGAGGTCGCGATCACCAGGTGCTACCTCGATGACTCCGAAGAAACTCTGACAGCTGCTCGGTATCCACTACTAGGTCCCGGTGTACCTGGATTTGCACACAAAGTGCAGGGGGTAACGTGAGTACACCAACTCAGTAAGTAACGAACCCAACCTATGGGTTGCGAGGTAGTGACAGACTAAACCTCGGGATTTACAATAAACAGCGTACAAAAATTTGACATGCTAACAATTTATCAGAAAATATACAAAATATGCCAAGTATGCCGGAATACTCTACATGCCATCATATAAATATATGAAACGAGTGTGTAAATGCACATAGTGATCACAACCCTCACACGGCAGCTGACTGGCCACAATGGCTGATGATTCAAACTCAAAACCTTGAAAGGAGAAAATCAATTTGAAGTGCCTATAAAGGCTAATGAAGTTGAAAGGTTGAACCCCGCGTGGCTAACCATCAAGGTTTGAAAAGTCGAGGTATTCCAATAGACCTAAAGTTACAGTTGGAAGAAAAGTTAGAAGTGAAAGGTCAATAAAGGCGAAATAAAGTTGGAAAGGTTCAGTCCCACACGACTAACCGCCGCAGCAGAATT
>ML320858.1:0-32679 GCA_005239505.1 Nicotiana paniculata | reverse complement strand
CCCCAGATTATATTTGCAACGCCCGCTTAGTCTTTTATTAGACATAGTTGAGCGTGATCAATTACCCACTAAACTAGCTATGAAATCATACAAAAAATTATATATTAATGACCCTTAGGGTATGGGTAAGTGTTTCCTTCAAGAATTTCCGGAGTCCGAGCATGTAGGCCCGGGGTGTATTTTTTGGATTTTCCAAAGTAGGTTGAAATAAATACTTAATTAGGTAAATTTCATACTTTTGAGCATAGATTAATTCATGTATACAATATTTGACTAGTTCCGAGTCCTTGAGAGGCGAGTTTGGAGGTTCGGGCGCGTTCTTGACCCGGAAAGTAGGATTCTACACGAGGTGAGTCTCCTTTCTAACCTTGCAAGAGGGAATTGTCCCCATAGGTGATTATAAATAATTGCATGTCCTTATTTGCGGGGGCTACGCACGAACGAAGTGACGAGAGTCCGTGCGTAGCTACTACTATGTTATGTTTGGTAGTTCTAGGACTCACAAGCATACTTATATGTGCCTTACATGTATTCCTAAATGCATTTTGAGTTTCTTATTATCCTTGAATTGGCATGATAATATTAGGAAGTTATGTTCCATATTATATTGCTTAAGTTCTTTCTTTAAACTATAATCTGTGTTAACTCATTAAATATTGATAATTTTATGTATATATGCGGCACCTGCGTCACATGTATGATTCGTGAGCTGAATAGCCCTGCTATTATGTCAACTGCGTCGCATATTCGATTCGCGAGCGGGGTAATAGATGCATCTATGGTTCGAGTCGACCCTTGGCAGTGCACATTTATTTTCGCGACGCTTCGGCCGTACGCTTTCGGCCTATTATGTGCTATATAATTTACTGGGAATTTGTTGTAATTGTATAAACTGTTTCATGTGAAAAAGGGAATTTAGTACATTATATGCTAGTAAAATTTGACATGCAAAGGTAATTACAATTATACTTGATATTTTATATCTTTGTCATTACTACGACTTTTATGCCTGCCTAGTTCCTATTAAATTATGTTATTTAAAAATGTTGACCCTAGTAAGTATCATGTCTACCTTTCGTCACTACTTCTTTGATATTATGCGGGATACTCACTGGGTACATATCTGTTTATATACTCATGCTACGCTTCTGTACTTAATTGTACAGGCTCTGAGGCAGGTGCATCTGGGCATTTATCCGGAGCTCGTCCCTGACGTATACTTGACGTGGACTTCTCGGTGAGCTGCTTTCCCTGACGTATCTCTCTGGCAGCACCTTGGTGTTCCTCTTTTCTTTTGCTATGTTTGTATTACTTTTCTTCAGACAGTAGGGAAAACTTGTATTTTCTTTTGGATACTCGTTTCTATTAGATGCCCGTAGACCTGTGGCGCCAGTTCCTGGCAAGCCCATGTAGTGGATATTCTATTCTTTTGGGTTGTAATTATCGGCCGTGATTACTATATTTATTGCTAACTTTGGTGTTCTAAGTAACTAATTTACTTCAAATTTATTCTTTTGAAAGAAAAACCTCTTAAGTATGGTGAATTGTTTTATAAATTAAAAAGAGATCACTAATAAATTAAAGTTGGCTTGCCTGACATCGAAGTTGGGCGCCATCGCGACCTAAATTGGGATTTTGGTCGTGACACCTAATTGGAAGATACGAAAAATATTCGTACTTACAGGTATGGGGATTAACATAGACGGGAATAAAAAAAATATAAGAGATTATGGACCAGATCTGGTTCGAGTCTCTTGAGATACACATGCCTTTCAAGGAAAATAAGTCAAATAACATCAAAGACGGGTAGTAAGTAAGGAGGTAAGGCCAGATAAGACCAGGAATCAGAGAATGATTCCATTTATGGTAGGAGAAGTGGTGACGGCGGGCTAGGGTTGATGAGAGATGAGTTGAGATGAGATGAGAGGAGAGTATCCAAAGAGGGCGGGTTGGGGGAAAATTAAGTAGGGTTTAGGGGTTTGGTATATTAAAAAGGGGTGAGTGATTAAGGGTTGTTGATCTTCTGAGATCAACAGCCAGGAGTAGAGTTTAGGCGGGTGGGTCTAATTTGGATGGGTATGGGTTGGGTTAGGTCGGGTAGGTGTAGTGGGTATTGGGTAATTGGGCTGGTTAGGTCCGAAAATTAATTAGAAAGGGGCTATATTTTAAATACCCAATTAAACTAATAAAATAATTTATAAAAATAATTAATAGATGATAAAAAATACCATTTGTATATGGAAATAAGTTAAAATAATTATTTAATATTATAAAAATATAAAAAGTCATTTTCCGTGTGAATAAAGTAATTATGCATATATGGGCTATTATTGCAAAGTTATTGCAATTATAGCTTGAAGATACAAATATAATCAGGCATAAAATGACTAAAGCTTAATATAAATATAAATGATAAAAATT
Organism: Nicotiana paniculata; assembly: GCA_005239505.1. Classification (NCBI taxonomy): domain Eukaryota; kingdom Viridiplantae; phylum Streptophyta; class Magnoliopsida; order Solanales; family Solanaceae; genus Nicotiana; species Nicotiana paniculata. The sequence continues at coordinate 30,258 of ML320858.1, read as the reverse complement.
AAGTAATAAATCATTATAAAATCATTTGTGATGCAATTAGTAATTATTTAGGTAATAAAATGCTGGAAAAAATTAATTAAAAATCCTTTAAAATTATGGAAAAATACTCATTGATGTTGATACACTATTATGAAAGTATATATGTATTTTAAAATATATATATGAAAAAATTGGGTATCAATAGCTGCCCCTCTTTACCCGGGAAGGATGAAAGAGTTGTCGGGTAAAGATATGATGGCCAATTTTGACCGAATAGAGTGATTTTGAGAGATATAGGCCGCACTCTGGTCTTCGAGCTGCCTATATATCCCTGGTTTTACAGAAACCATGTCATGTGTAGTTCTGGATCCACCGATGGAATGCACCGATGGAGTTGTCACAAGGACGGACACACGGTTTCGAATAGGATGAAATGGTTATGGTGAGTGGTCAGGTTTGAAATGATTTGAAGGAACTGGAGCGGGATTGCTCTTGTTGGGATAAAAGTTACTCACTGGGTCTCCCGCAAATCAAAATATGTACTGCAAGCATATACGTATAAATTTGCGTAAATTTAGACATGATCCAAATTCCCTTCAGACCATGAAAACTGCCTTTGGACGATTGAGGATGACGTCCTTAGACCATGATGTCCCGGGCTATGAATTATGTGGTAAGGAATTTGCAGGCCATGAAATGATGTTCTCGGGCCATGACAATGGTGCCTCCAAACCATGACGCCTTTGAATAATGATGTGCAAGTTTGGGAGATCCTCAGCCCATGGCATGATGTTTTCCGACGATGAGGATGGTGCCTTCAGACTATGAAGCCTTCAGACAAGTTGGCTATATTTCAGCCCATGAGGTGTAAGGCATGATTCTAGAAGAAACAAGACAAGGCTTAGTCTTTTGTGAAATTGAGGGCATAACTTAGCCCGAGAGAAGATAACAATGCAAGAGAGACAATGCTTAGTCTCGTGCAAGATTCGGGACAGTGCTTAGTCATATGCAAAGAGAAGGCAGTGCCTAGCCTTATGCAAGTGGAGAGTCAGTTCTTATCCTTATGCAAATAGGGAGGCGGGGCTTAGCCTTATGCAAGTGATTTGAGACAGGGCTTAGTCTCATGCAAAGAGAAGGCAATGCTTAGCCTTATGCAAACAGGGAGGCAGGGCTTAGCTTCATGTAGGGATTGAGACCGAGCTTAGTCTTAAGCAAGATTCGAGACAGTGCTTAGTCCCATGCAAAGAGAAAGCAATGCTTAGCTTTATGCAAATAGAGAGGAAGGGCTTAGCCTCATGCAAGTGTTTTGAGACAGGGCTTAGTCTTATGCAAAGAGAAGGCAGTGCTTAGCCTTATGCAAACAGGGAGGCAGGGCTTAGCCTCATGTAGGGATTGAGACAGAGCTTAGTCTCATGCAAGATTCAGGACAATGCTTAGCCTTATGCAAATAGGGAGGCATGGCTTAGCCTCATGCAAATAGGGATACAGGGCTTAGCCTCATGCAGGGATTGAGACAGAGCTTAGTCTCATGCAGATGTAAGGGTAAGAGTGAAATATTCTTAGCTGACAATGTGTTTTGTGCATAGAAATTGTGTTGTCACGATGATACTTATTATTCCTGCATCCAAAGAAAAATTTATGAGTTTTGTGAGGGAGGTTGGTTCGTGCCTTTTCTTACTCGATTTTCTCCGCTCTGTATGAAGATCCTGTTCAAGATGTTAGGGTAGCATTTGTCTAAAGGAAAGTTTATTTAAAAGCACGCGTGTATAATTTCCAAAGACATAGTGGTATGCAGTTTAGAAGTTAGTTAGATGAACCAGTAACCGTGACATTATTAGAGACATTGCGACTTCCTCTGCCATAGAATTTTGAGGGTCCTCCTCAAAATTATGCCCCGGTTAAGTAGATGACCTTTCTGACTGCTCCATATTCTGTGGTTGGCTGAACTTGCTTCGAAATTTTGAGGGTCCTCAAAATTCTTCCACAGTTTCTGATTGTGGGGAAAATGGAAATTTTATTGAATTGTGACGGAACCCACAGGGCTGCCTACGTATCCCCTCTTAAACGGGAATCAGGTCGAGCATAGTTCAATTTACATCATATGAAGAAGCATAAATAGCTTACACATAGTATCTTTTGACTGCATCTGAATAGATGAGCTTTGGCCAGATTTCTCCGTCCATCTCTGCGAGTATGAGTGCTCCTCCTGTCAATACTCTGTGAACCATGTAAGGACCTTGCCAGTTGGGAGAGAATTTCCCTTTGGCCTTATCTTGATGTGGAAAGATCCATTTCAGTACCAATTGCCCCAGCGTGAACTGTCTTGGTTTGACCCTTTTATTGAAAGACCTGGACATTCTATTCTGATAGAGCTGGCCGTGACACACTGAATTCATCCTCTTTCCATCTATGAGGGATAATTGCTCATAGCGGTTCCTTATCCATTCTGCATCGCTGAGTTCGATTTCTTGTATGATTCTTAAAGAAGAAATTTCTACCTCGGCAAGAATGACAACTTCGGTACCATAAACCAGTAGATGGGGAGTTGCCTCGGTTGATGTATGGATTGTGGTACGGTATCCTAGTAAGGCGAATGGTAATTTCTCGTGCCATTTCTTGTGATTCTCTACCATTTTCCTTAGTATCTTCTTGATGTTTGTTGGCGGCCTCTACGACTCCATTCATTTGAGGCATGTATGTTGTGGAATTCTTGTGCTTGATTTTGAAAGTTTCACACAAGGCTTTCATCAGATCACTGTTGAGATTGGTGGCATTGTCAATGATGATGGACTCTGGAACCCCAAATCGACAAACAATCCGGTCTCTGACAAAATTTGTGATGACTTTCTCGGTTACCGCTTTGTAAGATGCAACTTCAACCCATTTGGTGAAGTAGTCGATGGACACTAAAATGAACCGGTGCCCGTTTAAAACAATGGGCTCAATTGGGCCGATGACATCCATTCCCCAGGCAGCGAAAGGCCAAGGTGAGCTTGTTGCATTAGGCTCGTTTGGCGGCACCTGTATCATGTCTGCATGTATCTGGCATTGGTAGCATTTATGAACGTACCATATGCAGTCTGTTTCCATGGTCATCCAAAAGTATCCGGCCCTGAGTATCTTCTTGGACAAGATAAAGCCGTTCATATGTTGGCCGCAAGTTCCGACATGTATTTCCTCGAGCAATTTGGAAACCTCTTTTGCGTCAACACACCTTAACAGTCCCAGATCGGGAGTTTTCCTGTATAGGGTTCCTCCGCTTTGGAAGAAGTGATTGGACAATCTCCAAAGGGTGCATTTCTAAGTATGGTTCGCACGCTCTGGGTATTCTCCTTTTGTCAAATATTCTTTGATGTCGTTGAACCAGGGGTTTCCGTCTGTTTCTTCTTCAACATGAGCACAGTATGCCGGCTGATTATGGATCCTCACCGGAATGGGATCGATGAAATTCTTGTCTGGATATTGTATCATTGATGACAAGATGGCCAATGCGTCTGCTAATTCATTCTGAATTCTGGGGACATGCCGGGAGTCTATCATTGTGAACCGCTTCTTCATTTGTTGTACATGATGCAGATATGGCAGTATTTTGGAATTCTTGGTAGCCCATTCTCCTTGTACATTATGTACCAGTAGGTCTAAATCGCTGATTACCAGCATCTCCTGGATATTCATATCAACAGCCCAGTTGAGCCGTAATATGCATGCTTCATATTCCGCCATTTTGTTAGTGCATGGGAATCTGAGTTTTGAAGACATCGGATAATGCTGACCGGTTTCTGATACCAAGACGGCTCCGATACCCACTCCTTTAAAATTTGCTGCTCCGTCGAAAACCATCCTCCAACCGTCGTAGGCTTCAGCATTATCTTCTCCTATGAATGATACCTCATCATCAGGAAAATACGTTTTTAGGGGTTCGTATTCTCCTCCTACAGGATTCTCAGCAAGATGACTTGCTAATGTTTGTCCCTTGACTGCTTTCTGAGTCACGTAGATAATGTCGGACTCACTTAGAAAGATTTTCCACTTGGCCAGCTTCCCAGTAGGCATGGCTTTCTGAAAGATGTACTTCAGGAGATCCATCCTTGATATGAGATATGTAGTATAGGCACAGAAGTAGCGCCTTAGATTTTGAGCTATTCAGGTTAGAGCACAACAAGTGCGTTCCAACAGAGAGTATCGTTCTTCATAAGGAGTGAACTTCTTGCTTAAATAGTATATGGCCTGCTCTTTTCTTCCCGTTTCATCATGTTGTCCCAAAACGCAATCGAAGGCTCTATCTAACACTACAAGGTAGAGTAGTAGTGGTTTACCAAGCTCTGGCGAGACTAAGACTGGTGGTGTGGACCATTATTCCTTGATTTTGTTAAAAGACTTTTGACAATCCTCGGTCTAACTGGTTGCGGCATCCATCTTCAGCATTTTGAAAATCGGCTCACATATTATTGTGGACTGTGCTATGAAACGACTGATGTAGTTGAGACGTCCCAAGAAACTCATCACATCCTTCTTGCTTTTTGCTGGTGGTAATTCCTGTATGGATTTAACCTTTGACGGGTCCAACACTATTCCTCGGCGACTGACGATGAATCCCAACAATTTTCCGGCAGGAACCCCTGTGAACAACTAATTTTTGTCCACACCCAAATAATATATTATTTTAGTGTAAATATTTTTGTTAGGTCTAATGTTGATATTTTAAACTTTTATCTTACTCTTAATAGGTTTTATTTGAAAAAATTAATTTAAATTAAAAACTACAAAATTCTTAGAGTATAAGTTTTACTTCTATTTACAAGAGAAGAAAATTTACAAAAAACAAATATTTGGTTTCTTTTATTTAAAATTTTAATAAGTTATGATATTTTTCTTAGTATCATTTAAAGTAAATGTAAATATTTAGTTTTTCTATGTTGTTAGGAATATTGTTAATCTTCTTATCTTTATAATTTAATTTATCTTTTTTTTTTTAAAAGAGAGATTCGTAAAAGAGATTAAAATCTTTTGTTGTTAACGTAAAATAGGTATGATTTTTTAAACCCTGGCCTAGCATAAAGAGATTAGCGTAAAAGTTTATATTGTTATCTTAAGAGATCTGTTTTTTTTTGTTTTTTTTTTGCTAATAATCCTAATCCCATAATCTCATTTTTTAGCCTAAAACTCCCCACCAACTCTCACGTATCTTACCTTCACTTTCCGCTTCCTCCACTCTTCTTTTCCATCAACACACACCAACACATTAACTTCCCTCATCCATACCTCTATATCTTTTGGAATAGGAGAGAACACACAAAGAAAGAGAAAAAGAACGAATTCATCAAATTTTATGAATTATTTGTTACTAAAAGCTCTTGTCAATTTTCGTCTCGGAACATTGAAATCCTTTTCGTTGCCGAGTTGTGTCGGAGTTGAGGCATCGAAGAAGTCAGCGGTCTCTGGTCTAAGGTCATTCTGTAGCTTTGGGTTGTTGTTCGATTTTCCGGTCGTGTGCGTCACACTGCTTTTCTTCGATTGAATACGTTTGGACGTTCTTTCATTATACTAAAGGAGTTGGTTTGCGAGAAGGTCCATTTCTCCATGTAATCTCGTGTTCCTTCTGTTGTTATGCTAATTGTGTGATATTTTGGTTGAATTTCTTGTGCTTGAGTTACAGTTGATCTTTTCTTTAGTTGAAAGAATTTTATTGGTTGAATACATTTGGGATATAAATTGATGAAGTAATATATTTGATGAACAGTGAATAATTTTAAAATTAGACTTGAACTAAGATGAAATAAAGTAGAATTGGGGTTAAGTTCACATTCTTGTCTTAACACAAATGGGTCACAGTATCTTCCTAAATAAGAGAACTCCATAACATATAACCTCAGGAATCATGAACACGTTAGGATGCTTTACACACGCTAATTATTGTGATTATGTGCACGTTCACGTGATATAATTATAATTCCTTATAAACATTTATAAAAGGTTGTATGCACGCTTTAATAAATTATCGTGAGTATGCATATGTTCACGTAACATAATTACAATTTTTAAACTTAAAACCAAGGTACACGTTCGCGTGACTTTAGCCAAATAATCTTAATAATAATAAAGTGTTCTAAGAGATGGGACTTGCGTTTTAAACTGTTTTCATGCTTAAGGAAAAGCTAAAAAAGACAAAGTTTTGTTTGCTATAAATTCAATAACTCTTTCTTTACTTTTAGTTATCATACGTGAGAATTGAGATAGTAATGAGTAATGATCTGCTTTTCTTTAAAATAAAAAAGAAAGAAAGAAAAACACTTCAAGGCCTTCACAGATAACTTTAGACTAATTTAGGAAAATAAACAATTTATAAACACGTTAGTATGTTTTAGAGCATTTTAATAAATAAATTATCGTGATTACGTACACATGATCGCATAACGAAATGTAACCAATAAACTACTGTTAAATGCACAAAAATGCTTCGAAGAATTATAAATTAAAACTTTACCAAATATAAGGTTTAGTTTGACCATCTTATTACTATCGAATTAGGAGGTAAGAGATAACAATAAACCGAATCTATTAATGCTCTCTTGCATTAGTATATAATAGCTGGCAATTCCAAGTTTAGGCCAAGCGTTAAGGTTACTAAATCTCCATACGCGATTTTCCAGTATACGTTCGCGTGACTATTAATGCTCTCTTGCATTAGTATATAATAACTGAATCTATTAATGCTCTCTTGCATTAGTATATGATAGCTAGCAATTCCAAGTTTAGGCCAAGCGTTAAGGTTACCAAATCTCCATACGCGATTTTCCAGTATACGTTCGCGTGACTTTGGCCAAATAATCGTAATAGTAACAAAGCGTGATTAATTGTGTACACGTACGCGTGACATGATTCTTGACGCGCTGAACGAAATGAGTACACATACGCGTGACTCATTTCAAGATAATTTCATAATTACGAATAATCAAGAAATTAAGAGCGGTAAAGGTTAAAATGCACATAGGTTCTAAAATACATAATTAAGCAAATTGACTAAGCCAATTATGATTAAAGCGACCGTGCTAAAAATACGAAATTCGGGAATGCCTAACACCTTATCCTGGGTTAACATAATTCCTTATCCGGTCTTCTGGTTTCGCGAACTTTTAAACTGAGTTAAATTTTCTCGATTTGGGATTTAAAATAAACCGGTGACTTGGGACACCATATAATAATCCCAAGTGGTGACTCTAAATAAATAAATAATCCCATTTTGAATAATGTCACTTAAATTGGAAAAACTCCCTTATCCATCCTTGATGGGAAAAAGGAGGTGTGACAGCTCTGGAAACTCTGCTGGGGAACAAGAACCCAGAACTTCTGGTTCAGGGTTCAGAATTCGAGCTTGTAATGTGATCTATACTTGGCTTTATTGACTTGATGTTATTACTATGTTTTTGGGCCTAATGTGCTAATTGTCGTTTGTTTACCGCTTTGATATTATTTGAATTGTATTGAACTGTCTTCTTACGCCTTCCTTTTGAGTCTTCTAAATTTATGGTACATACGTGCGTGTGGCCCAATTTTCTGTTAGAAGTCATACCAATTCGAACGAGGATGGGTCAGTAACTAGGCCAGGCAGACTTTCGTGCTCTCGGTACGTTTCCCCTACCTTGGCTCGAGCTGTTTGTTTGAGTAAGCCAGGTCTAAAATACTCCCCCTAAGATTTAAACTTAGAATAACATATCCTCATACCGGATCCCTAGTAGAAATGTTTGTTTGCATCATGTGCATTTGACTTTGGGGACTCAACACAGGGGTTGGGTACGTCTAGGATAAGTGTACCCAAGAATTACATGACCATCCTGATGCATCTTATGTGCTACTTGTGCATTTGGTTTGTGCATGTTGACAGGTTTCTAAAAATAAAAATATAAAAGTATTGAGGTAACTTGTGAGCCACTACGGATGTGCTCAACCCTGTCATATTGTCGTATGACCATGCAAAGATATCCTCATATTCTTTTAGGAACCGAGTGTATTCTTATTTCTCTGACGGTGACAAATGGATGCTTATGCGGGTCTCCTTGACGGTTTCAAAATTTCTCAAGTTGACTATCTCAGTCTCGTCCATGTTGGACTTGGGATTGTTCTCAAAGTTCTCCACTTCTCTGACAATTTCCTCAGGTATTACATCCTCATCTTCTATTTCTTCCGATTCACTGTCCTTCTGTTGCATTGTCTCATCACATGTCACAGTCATTGGTTCATCAAGGTAAGAAATAGTAATGATGTAGGGATAAAAATGTGAAAGAAAAAATAGTAATAATAAAACATCAAGGCATTTAAAATGTTGAATAAAATGATTTCAAATAATGTTTTTCGAAATGGAACACCGAAAATATTATTTAAAACAAAATGTGTTGGTCCAAAACGCACACGCAAGTATNTCAAGTGACAAGAATATTGTTGTGTGTATTCAGTAGAGACAAATATTCCAGGGTTGTGATCAATTCACCACTCGTATTGCATTCTAATTAACTCTCCCTTTCATATAATTCACTCATGGTTTCTAATTAATCGATAATTGCTCTCGTATCCTTCTCCTGAAGTACTACTCGCCTATTCTCATGCTAGAATCAAACAATTGCATAAGTGTTGCATAAATGGAAAATACTAGAATAAGATGAAGAAAACTGATAATCCTTTGCTTCCTCAACTTGTGTATCTTCTCTCCAAAAATGGCGTTCTCCTCCCAAAGTTTTGTTTTTGGGTCTATTGATATGTTTGGGACAAACCCTAAACGTGTAGGATACTTCTATTCAAACCGGGAAACACTTAAAACCTTCAAAACTCGAAATTTACAGGACCAGGGACCCCAGGCGTTAAGCCCCAAACGCCCAGCTATAGCCTAGGTAGGACAGGCATTTGGGCTCTAACGCCCCATTAACGCCTGGGCATGGCTGGCGTTTGGTGTCTACCGCCCCACTAACGGCTGGTTAAGCCAGGCTTTTGGGCCAAAACGCCCGGATATGGCCCAGGTCACTCCTTTTTGACTCTTGAGCATATTTTTGACGTTTATGCACCCATTTAGCTCAGCTTCCATCTCCAATTCATCTACACATGAAATAGACTCCATTATGCACATAGAGCGTGTATTTTTATCACAAACGCACATAATGCTTAAAACTATGGATTCTAGCCACGCATCAAAATGCCAAAGAGGAAATTATTTTCAAAGGTAAACAACAGTGCTATCAGCCTTGCTACCCTGAGACTCGTCGGGCCCTTGATGGTTTCGTGGTCCAATTCTTGAGAGATGCTCCCGTATCCACTATTTGGATAGTGAGGGCTTCTTATTCCTCCTCCTCAACTATTACACACAATCCATATCATCGTCTTCCAAGAACAAATTCCTCAATGCTTCCAAGGCTTCTTCTTCTTTTGATCCCCATATTGTATCGGCCTGCTGGAAGGTCTGATTCAGGTGCGACATGGGTTGCTCAAGAGGATAGTATGAACCACACCATGGTGGTGATCAATTCTGATATTCCTGCCAGGTATACTGATATCCGATACCGAAGGTTGTGCCATGGAAATTCAGTTATACTAGTTTGGAGATACCTTGAAGCTTTTTACCAAGCCCCTTGCTAGGTTCATACCCCGACCATACCATTATGATTTCTATTTTTCTACTCCACCATTTATCCTTCTCAATCGCGTTAACACGTTCGATGTGATGGTAGGTTTCTCCACCTAGCTTCCTTCTATTTTCTACCACCAGAACAGTCTGACTGGTGTAAATGGGGTTGCTCCCATCTCCATGGATGATCTCTTCTTGATGGTTCCATTAAATTTTACCGCTTAGTGCAAAGTGGATGTGATAGCTCAGGCGGCATGTATCCAAGGCCGTCCCAGCAACACATTGTAGGAGGCGGATATGTCTAGCACCTGGAATTCAACATAAAACCAGGTAGGACCCATTTGCAAGCATAGGTTAGTTTCTCCAATCGTGGCTCTTTGTGACCCATTGAATGCTTTCACGTTCATAGATCATGCTCGTATTTTATGTAGGCCCTTGCCCAACCTCTTCAGAGTTATCAGGGGACAGATGTTGAGGTTGGACCCTCCGTCTATCAGAACTCTGGCTATGAACTTATCTTCACATTGCACCGTGAGTGCAGTGCCCTGTTATGGCTTAATCCTTCAGGTGGAAATTCGTCTTCATGGAAGGTGATCTTATGGCTTTCCAACACTTGTCCCACCGTATTGGGCATTTCTCCACTAGTAATATTATTGGGTACATATGCTTCATTCAGTACCTTCATCAGAGAATTCCTGTGTGCTTCAGAGATATCTGGGCGGGAGTCTTATTTAGGTGATCAACAACAGAATACTCCCTTGCTTGTACTTTCCTCCAAAGGTTGTCTGGACCAGTTTCAATGACGGGTTGTTTGTTAGAGCTTTCCTACTTGTCTCTCCCAAATGCTCAGGTGTGTAAATTTTTCCCGTTATGGTCATTCCTTGTGCAGCGCCGGACTCTTCCGTCTTTGCTTTCCTCTTTCACCTAGACTCGGCAACATAATCCCAAGGTACATCGTTGGAACTGAAAGGTGGTGTGGATGTCACCTTCATAGTGAAAGGGGTAGATACTTCTACCTCAAATGGAGCAGGTGTAGCTGCAGGTGGTGTCATTTCTACTTCAAAGGGAGCTGATGCGGCTACCTCAACTTTGACTGGCGGTTGTACCTGTACCACAATGGGATTGAGTGTGACTGACGGCTTCTTAGGATCATCACCTTCCCGAATAAGTTTGATTGATCCCTCGGGATCCCATTCTTCATCGGTTTCTATTACATTGACTCCTTCACCCCTATGATCTGGGAGGGGGTTGTTGCAGACATTGGGTGTGGTTTCTTTCGCCTGTATGACCTTGGTATCAATCAGTGTTTGGATATTATCTTTCAGGGTGCGGAATTCATCAATAGTATGTCCCTTCATACCGGAATGATACGCACATGTCTTGTTTGGGTTGACCCATTGTGACGAGTTTTCCATAGTCACGGCGGGAATAAAGGTGACATATCCAGCAGCTTTTAATCTTTCATACAATTGGTCGATGGGTTCAGCAATAGGGATGTATTGTCTGGGTGGTTTGCAATCAAAATTAGGCCTAGGTTTTTGGTAATTTGGATGAGCTGGAGGTGAATGATAATAGGCTGGTTGGGTATTATAGGTGTGGTAGGCGGTAGCGGGCTGGGGATATCTGGGAGGTGAAGGTTGGTATTCGGGTGGAGGTGTTTGGTACACAAATGGAGATTTCGGACCTTGGGCAACCATTATTTTTCCCACTTCTTTCTTCTTTGATATGCCACCTGATTGTAGTGCTTTATTCGTGGCCTGTAGTGCCTCAAAATTTGTCAGCATTCCACTTTTGATACATTCCTCGATCCTTTCTCCGAGCTTGATGATATCGGAGAACATGTGATTCTCTATTACCATTAACCTTTCGTAATATTGTGGATCCCGAGCCCTGTCAAAGAATTTGTTCATCTGCTCTTCATCTAATACCGGCCTGACCTTTGCTGCTTCTGACCTCCATCGAGTGGCGTATTCGCGGAAAGTCTCAGTGGGCTTCTTCTTGAGATTATGGATATAGAAGACGTCTGATGCATTTTTCGTGTTGAATCTGAATCTATCCATGAAATCTAATGCCATGCTTACCTAATTAGCCCATTTCTTGGGATTTTGACTTTTGTACCAAGATAGGGCGTCTCCAATGAGGCTTCTCATGAATAGCTTCATGCAAATCTTTTCGTCCTTTCCGACCCTTACGAGATTGTCATAGTAAGTTCTCAAATGAACCTTTGGGTCACCCGTTCCATCGAACATTTTGAACTTGGGAGGTTTGTAACCCTCCAGCAGTTCCACATCAGATTGAATACACAAATCCTCATAATTCAAACTGTAACGACCCGGTCGGTCATTACGTAGAATCTGAATTTATATCTACTATTATTGCCTCGTCATAGCTTGGTTAAACTGTTCTTGTTGTGTTAGATTTGGTAGGATCGGGATCGAAATAATTATAATGAGAGTTTAGTCACTTAGTCTTTAAAAATAGCCTTAGAGTTAGAAAAGTCAACTGAGAGTTGACTTATTGGTAAACGACCTCGGAATGCGGATTTTATGGCTCGGATATCTTCGTTAGGTGATTTTGGACTTAGGAGAGTGTTCGGAATATTTTTGTGAGGACCGGTATAGAATTAGGCTTGAATTGGCGAAAGTTAGTTTTTGGTAATTTTTGGTCGGCAGTGGAAATTAGGCTATCGGGGTCGGAATGAAATTCCGACAGTTGGAACAGGTTCATAATGTCATTTTGGATATGTCTGCAAAATTTCAGGTCAATCGGAGTTGTTTTGGATAGTTTCAACATCGTTGGTAGATTTTAGAAATTTCAAAGTTCTTAGGCTTGAATTTGATGTGATCTTGGTGTTTTGATGTTATTTTGGGTGTTCCGAGGGTGTAACTAAGTTTGAATGATCATATATTAGGTGTTGGTATGTTTGGTTGGGGTCCTGAGGGGCTCGAGATTTATTTTGGATGGTTAACGGGAAGTTCAGAGTTGGAAATTTGCAGCAAACAACTGCTGGTGTGAACTCACTGTTGTTTCCGCACCTGCAGATGTTTTATCGCAGGTGCGGGCCTGCAGGAGCGCAGAAGGCTCCACAGGTGCGAGATTGAGCCAGCCAAGGAGAGCATCGCAGAAGCGGATACTTGACCGCACCTGCGAGGTCGCAGGTGCGGAGTTAGGCCGTTTAATGAAAAGTCGCAGGTGCAATTGATTTGACCGCAGGTGCGAGAAATGGGCCGCAGGTGCGGAACCCCTGGCCAGAAATTATAAATTAAAACCCTCCGCGACCATTAGACCTTTTATCACCATTTTTGAACGGGAAAAGAGCTTGGAGGTGATTTTGAAGAGGGAAATCAGTGTTCGTTGAGATAAGTATTTTGGACCCTAAAACTCGATTATAGGTGATTAAGGAAGATAATATCAGTGTTAAATTCATGAAAACTAGTAGAAGAAGGTGGAGTTAGGGCTTTAGATTATGAGACCTTTAGGGGTTGATTTGAGGGGTCAAACGAACTCCGATTTTAGCATTCTTTATATGTACGGACTCGTGAGATGATGAAGAACATTTTGGTATAAAATTTGTCGGGTTCCGAGACGTGGGCCCGGGGGTTGGGTTTTGGCTAAATTCGGATTTTATGCTAAAATTGGTACTTTTCAATTGTAATTCATTCCTTTAGCATAATTTGATGATAAAGATTTCATCTTTATAGATTTGGAGCACTCGGAAGTTGATTTGAGAGGGAAGCGGGTTGCAGAGTAGCTTTTCGGGCTAGTTTGAGGTAAGTAATGTCTTTAAATCCTGTCCTGAGGGTATGAAGCCCCGTACGTTGCATCCTTTCACGGATTTTGGAATGCAAAGATTGGAAATTTGGAAATATATTCCTTTTTAGGAAACTATTGAGTTGCGAACCCGATTTTAAAGCCTATGCTTAATAGTATCGATATATTTTGATATAATTTGCGTTGTAAGCCATGTTTGGGGCCTAGTGCCGATCTGTCTACCCCTTGGGGGCCGTTTTTACTATTTTCCTCACTTGATATGTTATGATTTTCACTCAGTCTTTTCTTGATAATTGTTTTGACACTCAGAGTATTTTGATATTATTTCTTGAAAATGGAACATTGTTTTGGGTCGAGAACCCAGTATAATGATGGCTCGAGTGGCATGTTGAGAGTGTCTGACTGAGTGAGGCCGCGAGCCAATATTGTGAGGATGTTATGATAGGAGAGAGGCCGAGGGCTAATTAATAGAGTCATTTATGCCATGATGTGGCTTGTTACAGCGCTTGGGTTGTAGGAGCCCCTCCGGATTCTGTACACACCCCTAGTGAGCGCAGGTACCCACTGAGTGCGAGTGAGGCCCGCGGGGCCGATACTGAGTCACTGTGAGGTTGCCGGTTGGGCTGATACTGAGTGACTATGAGGTTGCCCGCTGGGCTGATACTGAGTGATGGTGAGGTGCTGAGGGAAATTGTTACAAGAAATGATTATGGCCCGAGAGGCAGATTTATGATGATTTTACTGAGTTTTTGATTGTGATTCACTTCGTTTTTCAAATTGATTTTACTGAGAGTTTTACTGAGATATATTGAAATTATACTTGTTTAAAAGGATTTCTGGAAATTGGTTTTCGAACTTATGTATTTGATGAATACTTTATGGTGACTTGGTGTTTTACTATTTTTGTGAATTGGTGTATCTGTGTTGTGTGTTTCGTATTTCCCAGACTGTGATTTATTTTCATTACTACTGATTTTGTGTACTCATCATTACTCCCTGTGCCTCTGTGCAAATATCCAAGTACCGGTTTGGAGCAGTAGCTGTCTTCGTTCGTATTCAGTAGCTTACGGGATTTCGAAGTAGTTGTTCAGCGTTCGTAGCTTCTCCATTTCCTTTCCTTTATTAGTATTAGTATTTATTTCATAGACATTGATTAAGACATTAGCAGAGTTAGTTTTATTTCTTAGATGCCTGTGACCATGTTGACTCCAGTCTTGGGAGAGTTGTTTAGACTGTTAGATTATTATGGGGGCGTAAAGACTTAAAGAGATTATTTAGTGTTTTGTTTGCTGCTTATTTTTGATTTTTGAAGTATTATAATAGAACGGATGAGTAATTAGGTGATGGTTGGCTAGCCTAGTTCCACGATAGGCGCCATCACGATCGGTTAGGATTTGGGGTCGTGATAAGTTGGTATCAGAGCCCTAGGTTACATAGGACTCAACGGTCATGAGTATGTTCAGTAGAGTCTTGCGGATCGGTGCAGAGACGTCTGTACTTATATTCAATAGGCTGCAGAACTTTTAGGAAAAATATCATTTTTCTTGAACTCTTTCGTGCCAATCTATTGGTTCTTGAAATCTAAAATCATGTTGTTTCATTCTCTCACAGATGGTGAGGACACACAATATCGATCAGGGTGACCAGACACCAGCCAGACCCACAAGGGGTCGGGGCCGTGGTGGAGTTAGGGGACTAGCCCGTGCAGTAGCCAGGACAGTACCATAGGATCCCCCTGTCATTCAGGATCAGGTTCCCGCCGAGGGTACTCCAGCGGGACAGGCTTAGGCATCGGCAGTGCCTATGGTTATTCCAGGTCTTCAGGAGACCCTGGCTCAGATATTGACGGTGTGTAGCAATTTGGCTCAGGAAGTTGCTATGTCTACTACTGCCACTGCAGCTCAGGCCGGGGGAGGCGTTCAGACTCCAGCTGTCCAGACACCTGAGCAGGCTGTACAGGGTATTCAGGCACCGGGGATAGTCCCAGCCCAGTCGGTTACCCTAGTTCAGGACTATGTGGTTCCTGCTATGCCTGAGGATGACCAGCGCAGGCTGGAGAGGTTCAACAGACTTCAGCCTCCGACTTTCAGCGGTACAGAGGGCGAGGATGCGCAAGGGTTTCTAGATAAGTGCCAGCGGATACTACGTACTGCAGGTATTTTGGAGACCAGCAGGGTCTCATTTGCTACATTTCAGTTTCCTGGTGCTGCTTTAACTTGGTGGGAGGCATTTGAGAGGCGTAGGCCGGTTGGTTCAACACCACTCATCTGGCAGCAGTTCTCCACGCTCTTTTTGTAGAAGTATGTTCCTCAGTCCCACATAGAGGAGCAGTGCAGACAGTTTGAGCAGCTGCGCCAGGGAGAGTTGTCAGTTACTCAGTACTGATGAGGTTTTCCGAGTTGGCTAGACATGCTTCGGAGTTAGTCCCTACTGACAGGGAGCGTATCAGGAGGTTTGTAGATGGTCTCACGTATCAGCTTCGGATTTTGATGACTAGGAAGAGAGTGTCTGGAGCTACATTTGAGCAGGTATTTGACATTGCTCGGGACATTGAGTCGGTTCATAGGTAGGAGTGTGAGGAGAGGGAGTCCAAAAAGCCTCGGGGATCGGGTAGCTTCAGTGGTGCCCCTTCTAGAGGGGAGTTTCAGCACAGTAGAGGTCGTCTATTTAGACCTCCACATCCAGTTTGCCTAGCTTACAATGGTGTATCTTCAGGGAAGGGTCCTCGTAGCTCTCATCAGGGCCGTTCATCTTTTAGTTCCCTTCCGGCTCAAAACTCCGCTTGAGCATCATCTTATCAGGGTTCTTCTACGCATGGTTCATCTGGTGGTTATCATGGTGGCAGGGGTTCTCGTTAGTTTTCATCTACAACTCTAGGTGGTTGTTATGAGTGTGGAGAGTCCGGACTTGAGTTGAGGTAGTGTCCCCGTCGTCCTGGTAGTTCATCTCAGCAGAGGGTTCAGCCCTCGACTTCAGCCCCAGTCACTTCACCACCTACCCAGGTAGCCAGGGGTAGTGGTCAGATAGCTAGAGGCCACCCTAACGGGGGAGGTCGAGCAGGTGGAGGCCAGCCACGCATTTATGCACTTCCGGCTAGGCCTGATGTTATGGCCTCAGATGCGGTGATTACAGATACGATCTCAGTTTGTCGCAGTGATGCTTTGGCTTTATTTGACCCTAGTTCCACGTACTCGTATGTTTCATCTTATTTTTCCCACTTTCTGAATATTCCCCGTGAGTCTTTAGTTGCGTCTGTTCATGTTTCGACTCCGGTGGGTGATACTATTATTGTGGACCGTGTGTATCGGTCATGTCTTATATCTATTGGGGGCCTGGAGACCCGAGTGGATTTGATGTTACTCATTATGGTTGATTTTGATGTAATTCTAGGCATGGATTAGTTATCACCATGTCATGCTATCCTTGATTGTCACGCTAAGACCGTGACCCTAGCTATGCCTGGAGTTCCAAAAGTTGAGTGGAGAGGTTCTATAGAGCATGTTCCTAGCAGAGTTATTTCTTATTTGAAGGTTCAGTGTATGGTTGAGAAAGGGTGTGAGTCTTATCTTACTTTCGTGAGGGATGCTAGTAACGAGACTCCTTCTGTTGATTCTATTCCGATGGTCTGTGATTTTTCGGACGTATTCCCTGCAGACCCACCAGGCATGCCACCTGATAGGGATATTGATTTTGGTATTGACTTAGTGCCAGACACCCAACCTATTTCTATTCCACCTTACCTTATGGCACCAGCGGAGTTGAAAGAATTGAAAGAGCAGCTTCAGGAACTTTTAAATAAGGGGTTCATCCGGCCGAGTGTGTCACCTTGGGGTGCACCGATGTTGTTTGTGAAGAAGAAAGATGGCTCCATGCATATGTGCATTGATTATAGGCAGCTGAATAAGGTTACAGTGAAAAACCAGTATCCTTTGCCCCGTATCAGTGGCTTGTTTAATCAGCTTCAGGGAGCTAAGGTGTCTCCAAGATTGACTTGAGGTCGGGGTATCACCAGTTGAAGATTCGGGATTCCGACATTCCGAAGACTGCTTTCAGGACCAGATATGGTCATTATGAGTTTCTGGTTATGTCATTTGGGCTGACCAATGCTCCAGTCGCGTTCATGCAATTGATGAACAGTGTGTTTCAGCCTTACCTTGATTCGTTCATCATTGTGTTCATTGATGACATCCTAGTTTATTCCCGTAGCCAGGAAGATCATGCTCAGCACTTGAGGGTTGTGTTACAGAGGTTGAGGGAAGAGAATCTTTATGCAAAATTCTCCAAGTGTGAGTTTTGTCTTGGATCAGTAGCTTTCTTGGGGCACCTGGTGTCTAGTGAGGGTATTCACGTTGATCCGAAGAAGATTGAGGCGGTGCAGAGTTGGCCCGGACCGTCCTCTGCTACGGAGATTAGGAGTTTCCTTAGTTTGGCGGGATATTACCGTCGCTTTGTGGAAGGATTCTCTTCTATTGCTTCACCATTGACCAGATTGACCCAGAAGGGTGCTCCATTCAGATGGTTCAATGAGTGTGAGGAGAGCTTTCAGAAGCTCAAGTCAACATTGACCACAACTCCAGTATTGGTTCTGCCTACTGGTTCGGGGTTCTTACACAGTCTATTGTGATGCTTCTAGAGTTAGCTTGGGAGCGGTATTGATGCAGTACGATATGGTGATTGCCTACGCGTCTAGACAGTTGAAGGTGCACAAGAAGAATTACCCAGTGCACGATCTTGAGTTAGCTGCCATTGTTCATGCCTTAAAGATCTGGCATCATTACTTGTATGGGGTACAGTGTGAGATTTTCACTGATCATCGTAGCTTGCATTATTTGCTGAGGCAGAAGGACTTAAATTTGTGTCAGAGGAGATGGTTAGAGCTTCTCAAGGATTATGATACCACTATTTTGTATCATCCGGGGAAGGCCAATGTAGTGGTCGATGCCTTGAGTCACAGGGCCGAGAGTTTGGGGAGTCTAGCATACCTTTCAGCAGCAGAGCGACCTTTAGCACTTGATGTTCAGGATTTGGCGGGTCAGTTGGTGAGATTGGATTTGTCAGATCCTCTGCTGGTATTAGCTCGCATGGCTTCCCGGTCTTCTCTCTATGACAAGATTAGATCTCGGCAGTATGATGATCCGCATTTGTTAGTACTTCAGGATAGGGTCCACCGAGATGATGCCAGGGATATGACTATTGGTGATGGCGGTGTTATGAGGATACATGTCCGTATTTGTGTGCCCAATGTGGATGGTATTCGAGAGTTGATATTAGCAGAGGCTCATAGCTTGCGGTATTCCATTCATCCGGGTGTCACGAAGATGTACCGAGATCTGAGACAGCAGTATTGGTGGAGGCGGATGAAGAGAGATATTGTTGAGTATGTAGCACGGTGTCTCAACTGCCAGCAAGTCAAGTATGAGCACCAGAGACCAGGTGGATTACTTCAGAGGTTAGATATTCCGGAGTGGAAGTGGGAGCGGATTACTACGGACTTTGTAGTTGGGTTTCCATGAACTTCGAAGGGTTTTGATGCTATTTGGGTCATTGTGGATAGATTGACCAAGTCTGCGCACTTCATTCCTGTTGGTACTTCTTATAATTCAGAACGATTAGCTGGTATTTACATTAAGGAGATTGTCCGATTGCATGGAGTTCCGGTTTCTATTATTTTTGATAGAGATACTCAGTTCACATCTTAGTTTTGGAGGGCTGTACAAAGAGGTATGGGTACTGATGTAGAGTTGAGCACTGCAGTTCATCCTCAGACCGACGGGCAGTCGGAACAGACTATTCAGATTTTGGAGGATATGTTACGGGCTTGTGTTATTCATTTTGGTGGTTCATGGGATCAGTTTCTGCCACTAGCGGAGTTTGCATATAATAACAGCTACTAGTCCAGTATTGAGATGGCCACGTATGAGGCTTTATATGGTAGGAGGTGTAGATCTCCGGTTGGTTGGTTCGAGCCTGGTGAGGCTAAGTTATTGGGCACAAATTTGATTCAGGATGCATTGGAGAAAGTGAAGTTGATTCAGGAGCGACTTCGCACGGTGCAGTCTAGGCAAAAGAGTTATGCGGACCGGAAGGTCCGGGATGTGTCTTTTATGGAAGATGATAAGGTACGCTGAAAGTATCACCCATGAAGGGTGTTAAGAGGTTCAGAAAGAGAGGAAAGTTGAGCCCACAGTTTATTAGACTTGCCTTGCCACCCAGCCTATCGAGTGTTCATCCGGTTTTCATGTGTCGATGCTCAGGAAGTATGTTGGTGACCCGTCTCATGTGTTAGACTTCAGCACAGTTCAACTCGAGGGTGATATGTCATATGACGTAGAGCCAATAGCAATTTTGGATCGTCAGGTCAGAAAGTTGAGGTCTAAGAATATAGCTTCAGTGAAAGTACAATGGAGAGGTCCGCCAGTGGAGGAGGCTACATGGGAGACCGAACGAGAGATGCAGAGCAAATATCCTCACTTGTTTGAGACTCTAGGTATGTTTCTAGACCCGTTCGAGGACGAACGTTTGTTTAAGAGGGGGAGTATGTAACGACCCGGTCGGTTGTTACGTAGAATATGCATTTATATTTACTGTTATTGCCTCGTCATAGCTTGGTTAAACTGTTCGTTATGTGTTAGATTTGGTAGGCTAGGGATCGGAATAATTATAATGAGAATTTAGTCACTTAGTCTTTAAAAATAGCCTTAGAGTTGGAAAAGTCAACTCAGAGTTGACTTATTGGTAAATGACCTTGGAATGCGGATTTTATGGCTCGGATTTCTTCGTTAGGTGATTTGGGACTTAGAAGGGTGTTCGGAATATTTTTGTAAGGACCGGTGTAGAATTAGGCTTGAATTGGCAAAAGTTAGTTTTTGGTAATTTCCGGTCGGCGATGGAAATTAGGCTATCGGGGTCAGAATGGAATTCCAACAGTTGGAAAAGGTTCGTAATGTCATTTTGGATATGTCTGCAAAATTGCAGGTCAATCGAAGTTGTTTTGGATAGTTTCGGTATCGTTGGTAGATTTTAGAAATTTCAAAGTTCTTAGGCTTGAATTTGATGCGATCTTGGTGTTTTGATGTTATTTTGGGTGTTCCGAGGGTGAAACTAAGCTTGAATGATCATATATGAGGTGTTGCTATGTTTGGTTGGGGTCCCGAGGGGCTTGGGATTGATTTCGGATGGTTAACGGGAAGTTCGGAGTTGGAAATTTGCAGCAAACAGCTGCTGGTGTGAATTCACTGTTGTTTTCGCACTTGCGGATGTTTGGTCGGAGGTGCCGGCCCGCAGGAGCGCAGAAGGCTCATCAGGTGCGAGATTGAGCCAGCACAGGAGAGCATCGTAGATGCGGATACTTGACCGCACCTGCGAGGTCGCAGGTGCGGAGTTAGGCCGTTTAATGAAAAGTCGCAGGTGCGGAACCCCTGGGCAGAAATTATAAACTAAAACCCTCTGCGACTATTAGACCTTTTAACACCATTTTTGAACGGGAAAAGAGCTTGGAGGCGATTTTGAAGAGGTGAAATCATTGTTCTTCGTTGAGGTAAGTATTTTTTGGACACTAAAACTCGATTATAGGTGATTAAGGAACATAATATTAGTGTTAAATTCATGAAAATCAATAGAAGAAGGTGGAGTTAGAACTTTAGATTATGAGACCTTTAGGGGTGGATTTGAGGGGTCAAACGAACTCTGATTTTAGCATTCTTTATATGTACGAACTCGTGAGATGATGAAGAATATTTTTGAATAAAATTTATCGGGTTCTGAGACATGGGCCCAGGGGTCGGGTTTTTGCTAAATTCAGGTTTTATGCTAAAATTTGTACTTTTCAAAATTAATTCATTCCTTTAGCATAATTTGATGATAAAGATATGATATTTATAGATTTGGAGTGCTCAGAAGTTGATTTGAGACGCAAGCGGGTAGCAGAGTAGCTTTTCGGGCTAGTTTGAGGGTATGAAACCCCGAACGTTGCATCCTTTCACGGATTTTGGAATGCAAAGATTGGAAATTTGGAAATATATTCCTTTTTAGGAAACTATTGAGTTATGAACCCGATTTAAAGCCTATGCTTAATAGTATTGATATATTTTGATATAATTTGGGATGTAAGCCATGTTTGGGGCCTAGTGCCAATCTGTTTTCTCCTTGGGTCCGTTTTTACTATTTTCCTCACTTTATATTTATGATTTTCACTCAGTCTTTGATGTTTTAGACTTCAATACCATACAAGAAGATAGGTTACTTTGTGTGGTACCCAATTTTCGAGTGCTGTCTCAGTAGAAGAACCTGGTTATTCTTGGTGTTCCGACTACTACTGTTGCGGAATAATAAAAAGCAGTAAAGTAAAAACACAAAGATTTTTACGTGAAAAACACCTGGATCAAAAGGTGAAAAAGCCACGACCTACTCCTCAACAGGATTTGCTCAAACTCTTCACTAAAACTCTGAGCCAAACAAACTTACAAAATAAACTCTTTGGTAATCCTAGGACTAACTCTAATCCCTTCGTATTAACTAGCCCCTAGCTAATTTCTACAAGCTTCAAGTTAACTCTAACTTGAACAATGTGTACCTATTAAAATTACTTCTATGAAAGCTGA
Source organism: Nicotiana paniculata (assembly GCA_005239505.1). Lineage (NCBI taxonomy): Eukaryota > Viridiplantae > Streptophyta > Magnoliopsida > Solanales > Solanaceae > Nicotiana > Nicotiana paniculata. The sequence continues at coordinate 8,298 of ML320858.1, read as the reverse complement.
AAAGATATAATATTAAAGCTCCTACTACAATCAACTAGACTCAATAATCAATCTGATGAAACTGGTTCTTCTAGTTGAACTGTAGCCTTTGCATCACACAATGATTCTGTTAGCAAAAATAACTCTGGGAATTTCGCTTTCAGATTTTGATTCATTTCAGCTTTGTGCGCTTTTTAAATTCCAGCAGAAATACATCAAGTATTTATAGAGTCAGTCGTTGATCTTGTATTCCAATTCCACTTCAACTCTACCTAGGTGAACCAATTCGAACCAAACTCAACTTCCTTTCTTTTGTTACTTTCCTTGCTGAATTCGACTTCAATTAATCAGATCAGTTTGCAACCTTGTTGCATTAGGAGACAATCTCTTGGTACATTGATATTTCATATTCAAAACATCTCCTAAGCATATACGGTTCATGTGTCAGCTCTTCAGTTCACAATGTGTGTTCTGATGGACCTGGTTCAACTAGTCAGCCTTTTGTCAATCTTCAAAATTATGCAGTGACATGGGTCAACATATTTCCCCTTTTTGATGATGACAAACTCTGTGCTTCTCCCTGTATACAACTCAAACACTTTGTATGTTTTTTAAGCATTTATCATAGAGAAACCAGGTTCATTAGGTTATAAATATCACTTGAAATATAAAAGCACTTTTTATTTCCCCTTTTTGGCATCATCGAAAAGTTTGCAAAATGATAAACTCACCAGTGTTGTTAAAAATTACTCATGGCCATTGAAGTTACCGCAGGTGCAAACATGATAAATCATCATAAGAAACCAATATATAAGCTATCTAAGAAACTGAGACAAGTCAATAACAAAACAGCAAAAATTCATTGATTAGGAACATACATTAAACACCATACAAACAAAACAAAAACAGCCCTAACCATGAGCAAAACAGAATAAAAACAAAAGAAACAGAACAACTGGTCTAAAGAGGGGTTTTGGAAGCTCTGGACAGCCTAAGGATGAGAAGGTGCAGAGGAGGTTGTGGTCTTGGTTTGTAGAAGAGAAAGCATCTGATTAAGAACACCCTTGTTCTTTTCCTTCTCTTTTGCTAATTCATCCCTGAGAGCATCCCGCTCAGCTTCAACCTCAATCAAACGAGACTTCAAATGAAGGATTTCCATATCCTTGATCTTGATTTCCTACACCAGTGTTCTAACTTTACTGTTGACAGGCTGCTTCCTAGATGAACCAGGTTCATCTGCAGGAACATTGATAGTATAATCGCAAGTCAGCACAATATCCTTCCCAAAATAGTCCTTGGCAGTAGCCATCTCAGATTTTTTCACAGGAACATCAAAATGAGCAAGCACATCGGTCAGAATAAAGCCATATGGAATTTCATGTGCTTTCGTTCCATTCACAACTCTGTCCAAGAGTTGGATGATGAAGGATAGCCAATTTATCTGCTTACCCCTAAACAAACATTGCATCAAAGTCAGATCCACATAGTTGGCTATGTGCCTTCTTTCTTGTCTTGGCAGCAAGAACTTGATGACAAACTCGAAGAGCAACTTGTGTTCTGGCTTCATTTCACTTTTTTAGATTGGCCTGGGTTCAATTTCCCTTTCATTATCACTGAAAAATCTGGTAATACTGATTGCTGGGGCCATCTCATCCAAACTAGGCCATCTTTGCCTTGTGTAATCCTCGTAGCCCTCAACAGGAATTTGCAGAATTTCTCCCAATTCTTTAGCATCAAAGGAGACTTGAATTCCTTTGATTGTGGTAGTGACCCTGCCGTCTTTGACCACTGCATTACCCATGAACTCCACCAGTTCAGCTCTAGACAACCTTCCTTCAATGTGAAGAACCATGTTCTTCCACCCCTGAACATCCAGTGTGTCCAACAGGTATCTCATCCCGGGTTCCTCAAGATCCTTCACCAACTTTCCCTTCAGAATTGTTCTTTTACCAAACAAGGTGATTCTGTCAGTAGTCACCTCACCAACTTCCCCCTCATCTTCTCCACTCCATTCTCTATCATCATCTTTCTCAACAACCTTCACTTTTCTTTCCTTGGACGTGTTCCTTTTAACGATTCTTGTAGGTGTGGCAGACACTTTAGCTGAATTCTTTGAAGAAGCCTTAGCCCTTTTTGATTTTGGTACCTCAACCACAACAGGAGCAGTCTGCTCCTCATGATGGACCAGGTCCATCGTATCTTCTTCAACAACAACAACCTCCACAGGCTCTCCCACTTTAGCCATTCCCTTTGCAGTTCTCTTTTTCTTGCTCTCAAGTAGAGCCTTCTCAAGCAGTTCTTCTTCCTCTCTCACAGCACTTCGTGTATCACGCACCTTAGAAATAGGAGCATCAGCAACTACAGAAGTTTTCCTCTTCTTGGAAGGAACTGAGTTAGAAGCCTTCTTGGTCTTCTGATTCCTCCTTTTCTTGGGGTTATAGGACTCCCCCAGTTTCCTTAACCTTTCAGCTAGTGTCTTATCCCCAGATGAACCAGGTTCATCTACTCCTGTCTTTAAGCTTGCTAGACCTGCAGCTGCTTCCTCGACTACACTTTCCCCTATCTCTATGACATCTTCTCCAACCTTCTCAGGAATGGGACCACAAATAATCAATGTAGTACCATCCTCCCCAAATCTCTTTCCCTAAAGAACTTTACCTTTTTCTGATTTTCTTTGCCTACTATGCACTTCAACATCCGCTACCGACCCAACCAGAACAAACCTGTTCTCATCATTAGCAGACTCAGAAATTCCCTCGAGATTACCTTGTTCAGAATTTAATGAACCATGTGCTTCATCCTCATTGGCTGATTTAAAAGATTCACTTGATGATTCATAATTCTTATCCTTTTTAGCCTGCAGAATTGCTTCCAAGAATTTTGCACGTGACCCAGAAGCCACTGATTTTCTGGAAAGAATCTTTACACGACGACCACGAGGGGCTGGGTTAGGTTCAGATGTGGGTTTTGGAACAGGAGGGTTTTCAGGAATATGAGGGTTTTCAGGGGTTGTGTTTTTTTTTGAAGATTGAGAACTGTATACCGATGGAGAATTTGAATCTGATTCATAGTTCCCTCCATCGTAATCATGATTTGGTGATGAAAAAGATGAAGCATATGGTGGTGAAGACATGGTTATGAGTGAAGTTTAGGAAGAAAAGAAAGAGTGATCAGTTTTTGGGTTTGAAGACTAATGATCTAGGTTCAACAGTTACTTTATGAAAAGGAGAGTAATTATGACCCTTATATAAGATATGGCTATTAATTATACAACGGGTAGAAAATTTATTCAAGCGGAAGTCTAATAGTTGTAGGAGTGTCATTGATTTGACGGTTAAGAGTTCCCTACTTCCAGGCTAATTGAGTACTGATGTGACTTCTTGGAACGGGTTCATTTAGGGATTAGTACAGAGAATTAGTAATGAACCAAATATAGATAGAATCCTTCTCATGTGTGACTTTAATTGAATTACTATATGGAGAAGAGTACGTACCTCATCAGTCAGATGAATCATCATAGATGAACCAGGTTCATCCTGTTTGAAATCTATAGATTGCCTCAATTTACAAAGGTAGATAAACATTATTAGTATCCAGGGAATCATATTAATACATGGAACAAGAGAGTATGACAGTAAAGTAATGATGATGAGCAATGATTCGGCTGGTTGATTATCTATGTTAGTGTTTCTAGCCAAAAAAAAATTCATCATTTTTTTTCTTCAATCAGGTGATTTTAATCATCCCTAATTCAAGCCTATTTCTCTCAAAATGCTCCCTACTCAGTGATCTAGTAAATATATCTGCAATTTGTTGATCAGTAGCGCAAAATTCGGTTGAGATCATTCTTTTTCATAGTTATCCCTTAGGAAATGGTGTCTAACATCTATGTGCTTAGTCTTTTTGTGATGAATCGAGTTATTCGTCATACTAATAGAACTAGTGTTATCACAAAATATAGGGATGCATCCCACATCAATACCAAAGTCTATGAGTTGTGTCTTGATCCATAGCAACTGAGCACAGCAGGAGGCTGCAACCACATATTCAGCCTCAGCAGTAGACAAGGCTACTGAATTTTGTTTCTTGGTAGCCCAAGACACAAGGCATGAACCCAGAAAGTGAGCCATACCTGAAGAACTTTTCCTGTCAACCAGGAAACCTGCATAATCAGCATCAGCATATCCTACAAGGTCGAAATTACTACCTTTAGGATACCAAAGGCACAAATCAGTGGTGCCTTTCAAATATCTCAAAATTCTCTTCACTGCAGTGAGGTGGGACTCCTTTGGATTTGCCTGAAACCTAGCACACAGTCCCACGCTGAACACAATATCAGGTCTGCTGGCAGTGAGATATAATAGAGACCCAATCATCCCTCTGTATAGCTTCTGATCAACAGATGAACCAGGTTCATCCACATCCAATTTTGTAGTTGTGGCTATGGGAGTGTCTATTTACTTTCAGTCTTCCATTTTAAACTTATTGAGCAATTCTTTCACGTACTTTTGTTGGTGGATCATTGTTCCATTTGGGTTTTGCTTAATTTTCAAGCCTAAGAAAAAGTTTAGCTCACCCATCATACTCATCCAAACTCACTCCCCATTAGCATAGAAAATTCCTTGCTCAATTTTTTAGAAGTCGCTCCAAATATGATATCATCCACATATATTTGCACAACCAGAAGATCCTTACCTTTTTCCCTTAAGAACAAGGTACTATCAATTTTGCCTCGTTTGTACCCATGTTCTAGCAGGAATTTTGATAATCGTTCGTACCATGCTCTTGGTGCTTGTTTGAGACCATATAGAGCCTTGTCGAGTTTGTATACGTGGTCAGGTGACTCCTTGCTTTCAAAACCTGGAGGCTGCTTGACAAATACATCTTCCTTCAGATAGACATTTAGAAAGGCACTCTTAACATCTATCTGATGAAGAGTGAATTCCATGTGTGCAACAAATGCTATAAGAAGTCTGATTGCCTCCAGTCTTGCCACAGGGGAAAAGTTATCATCATAGTCAATTCCTTCTTCTTGACTATATCCTTAAACAACTAATCTTGTCTTATTCCTTGTAACAGTTTCATCCTCATCGAGCTTGTTCCTGAAGACCCACTTGGTGCCAATTACAGATCTATCCAATGGCCTGGGTACCAAGTTCCATACTTGACTTCTTTCAAACTGATTCAGCTCTTCTTGGATGGCATTTACCCAATCAGCATCTTGTAGGGCTTCCCCAATGTTCTTTGGTTCGATCATGGATAGAAAGGCATCAAATGCACACATATTTTTAAGGATGATATTGTCTTGATTCCAGATGCCAAATCTGTTATGATGTTCTCAAGAGGGTGAGAACTCTGATATCTGTGTTGCTTAAGTACCAATTGTTCATTCCTAGACGATTCCATGATATCTTATTGTTGTAGAGCAGGATCAGGGCCAGGTTACATATGTTGAGTTCCCCCTGTCATGATGCTTAGGGTAGTTGAACCTGGTCCATCACTTGTTCCACCTTTCATTCTTTCTTTAGTGTGATCACTGCTTCTTACCAGTCTAAGCTCCTCATCTTCAGGTTCCTGTCTCTCATCAAGAATGTTAGTTTCATCAAAGACAACATGTATACTTTCTTCTACACACATAGTTCTTTTATTATACACTTTATAATCTTTACTATGTGATAAATATCCGAAGAATACTCCCTCATCACTTCTGGGGTCAAATTTTCCTAGGGAATCTTTGCCATTATTGTGTACAAAACACTTGCATCCAAAAGCCCTAAAGTGGGATATGTTGGGCTTTCTCCCTTTAAGTAATTCATAGGGAGTTTTCTCTACTAGAGGTCTAGTCATGCATCTATTGATTATGTAGCAAGCAGTATTTATTGCTTCAGCCCAGAAGCTGTGAGGTAGTTTGCTAGATAGGAGCATGGTTCTTGCCATGTCTTCAAGAGTTCTGTTTTTCCTTTCAACAACCCTATTTTGCTGTGGGGTTCTAGGAGCAGAAAAATTATGATTAAGACCATTGTCATCACTGAACTCATCAAACTTAATATTCTCAAATTTAGTACCATGGTCAGATCTTATTGATGCAAGTTGATGTCCCAATTGATTTTGAGTTTTCTTGACAAATGAGGTGAACATATCAAATGCTTCATCCTTAGATGCCAGGAATAAGGTCCAAGTGAACCTTGAATAATCATCAACTAGCACCATCACATATCTCTTACCACCTCTACTCAGAGTTCTCATAGGACCACATAGATCCATATGAACCAGTTCCAACGTCCTGGTGGTACTGACTATTTTCTTACTTTTGAAAGAGGACCTTACCTGCTTCCCCCTGGCACATGCCTCACAAATTTTGTCCTCCTTGAACTTAATGTTAGGAAGTCCTACCACCAAGTCCTTAGAGACTAGTTTGTTAAGCTGAGTTAGACTCGCATGATCAAGTCGATTGTGCCACAGGAGAGGATCACTATCCAACACACTTAGGCAAGTGAGTTCATTTTCAGACAGTGTGAACAAGTCTATGACATAGATGTTATTCATTCTTTTTCCCTGCAAAACAATCTTGTTAGTAAGCAGGTTAATCACAAAGAATTTTGTGGAAGTAAAAGCAACCGGGTTACCTCTGTCACACAATTGTGATACACTGATCAGGCTATATTTCAACCCATCTATTAGATACACATGTTCAATGGATTGTGTGTCATCCTTACCTACCTTACCAACCCCAATAATTTCACCTTTCTTTCCGTTTCCAAAGGAGACATTTCATCTTTTGAGACTTTCAAGTGAAAGGAACTGTTCCATGTTCCCAGTCATATGCTTTGAGCAGCCACTATCCAAATACCAAATTTGGCTGCCTCCTCTCACTTGAACCTACAAAAGAATCAGGGGTTAGTTTTAAGAACCCAAACTAGTTTGGGTCCTTTTCTATGAGAGAATGGATGAATCAAATTTTTCCTGGCCCAATTTGGTAGCCAGTTTTTCCTTTTTACAAACCTCTCATTTTTTCGACTGGCCTGCTCTTTTGCAGTACACTCATATTTGTAGTGCCCAGTCTTACCACAATGGGTGCAGATTTTATTCTCAGGAAGAGTGAGATACTTGTTTTTGGGATCCCACTTGGGCAATTGACTTCCAAAGACAATCCCTCTCCTGTTGCTACTATGATTCTCTTGAAGCCATATCAGGGCGCTAGAGGATTTATTCCATTTACAAGTTCGATCTAATTCATGTTTGACTTTGCCAAGTTCTTCATTAAGAGTTCTTATTTGTTCATCCTTGGCATACATCTTATCTTTTAGTTTTCCCATGTTTTCTTCTAACATGATATGAGAATAATCAACAACCTTTTTACTGGATCCTAGCTTTAGCTTTAAGTTTTCAGATTTTAGTTCTAGAATCTCAGTTTCAAGTGGATGAACCTGGTTCAACAAGTCAGTGTTTTTCTTTTCAGATTCACTGACTTTGATTTCCAGGTTTATGCACTTTGCTTTTAGCATTGCACATTCTCTAGATAGTTGATCCTTCTCTTTGGTCNGATTCCTTGTCAGATTCTCCAATTGCCATGAGCGCCTGATCTTCAGTCTCCCCATCTTCTGATTCTTCATCTGAACTTTCCCCCCAAGCAGCAACCATTGCCTTTGTTGTGGTTTTCTTGGGTTGGACTTGTTCCTTCTTTCATATCTCTCCTTTTTCCATTCTAATTCTCACTGAGGGCAGTTTTTGATGAGATGGTCAGTCTTACCACATTTATAGCATCCCTCATTGGTTGGCCTTTTCGGAGATTTTGCTTTATTGCAGTTTCCTCCTCTAGAGATGCCCTTCTTCCTCATGATAAAGTTTCTGAATTCTTGGGTGATCATGGCCATCTCATCATCCTCCAGATCTACTCCCTCAGTGATTCTTAGTTCTAGACTCCTCTCCTTCTTTGGACCATCCATCTTCATTGTCTGCTTTCTCAGTTCATAGGCAGTGAGGTTTCCAATCAGCTCATCCCATCTCAGGGTTGCCATATTTTTGGATTCCTGGATAGCAGTGATTTTGCTTTCCCAGGAAATAGGCAAGACCCTTGTTAGGATCTTCTAAACCTTGTCCTCTTCATGAATGATTCTTCCAAGAGACTTTAGTTCATTAGTCAAGGTTGTGAACCTTGTGTACATCTCTTGGATAGTCTCCTTCTTTCATAGTGAAGTTTTCATACTGGGAGTATAGTAGAGCACCTCTTGACCTTTTTACCTGAGGTGTTCCTTTATGGGATACTTTCAAGGTGTCCCAAATCTCTTTGGCAGTGGTGTAGCTTTGGATTCTGTTGTA
>MDKI01213664.1:0-39255 GCA_005239505.1 Nicotiana paniculata | reverse complement strand
ACTTCCGGTCGGGTTTCTCAAAAACCTTCAAATTTCTATCTTTTGCCAAATGACTTCAAAATGACCTACGGACATCCAAATTCACTTCCGATCGTGCTCCCAACTCCAGAATCACCACATGAAGCTATTCCCAGACTAGGAATCCCAAACGGACATCAACAACACCGAAATGCACTTCAAGCCCAAATGAAATTCTTCTAAAATGCTAACTTCCATAATATACGCGACACGCACCCGGGTTATCCAAAACCCGATCCGGAAATACACCCAAGTCCGAAATCATCATACGAACCTACTGGAATCTTCAAATCCTGATTCGGAGGTCGTTTACTCAAAATTTCAATCTCAGTCCATTTCTCCAACTTAAGGCTTCTTAAATGAGAATTTTCTTTCCAAACCAACTCTAAACTTCCCGAAATTCAATTCCGACCACACCTACAAGTCATAACACCTGAAACGAAGCTGCTCGCGGCCTCAAACCGCTGAACGACGCGTTAGAGCTCAAAACGGCCAGTCGGATCGTTACAGGTACCCTATACGTATCAAAATTAACCTCGGTAGAATAGTGATGAGATTCAAGTCAGGACACCTACTATACATAATAACTTATGCAGTAGTTGATATAAAACTAATAGCAGAACAAATATCAATGTACAATTAAACACAAAAAGAGCAACAATATAACGCTAACAATGAAAAATAAAAACGGCAAGTAGCCACAAAAAGTAAACAGGTGATAACACAACAAATAATCAGAACACAATTAAAGTGCCAGTGATGCCAATTAAGGAACAATGACAACCAAATAATCAACCGTTCTATCACAAAGTTTATGCAAGAATCATCCCGAGGCACCACACCTCATAATCCCAAATCACGAGTGCCAGATCACGAAATCATAATCACATGGCACATTGTGCCCACATTATCAATCACAACCACACGGACAACTCAGATGCTGCATGAACAACTCATATGGCAATACTGATAATACTTCAGATCTGCACAGACGACTCACGTACCAATAGTAATAATATCTCATATCCTCACGAACAACTCACGTTCCACCAGTCCAATCCCCACACAAAAAAAGCAGGTATACAATAATACATGTACATGCTCAATAAATATCAATATTCATACTCCTGGAGTGATATAGGTGACATGTTATGATGTATGCTTGTGCAAGTGTACTATCACAGCTAAGGCAACAGGAAAAATCAAAGACACCGAGTAGCATATTGAATAACACAACAAACTCTTAGCATGCATGACACACAAAAGAAGGTCACACCACCACATAATATCATCAATAACAATGCCTTCAGGCCATCACAAATTATTTCCTTCATAGTCCATCTTGTCTTGTCGCGTGCATAACAATAAAGTAAATGTCGGCCTTGTCTTGCCACATGCACATCAATAATTATCCCACCTTGTCTTGCCGCATGAGCAAAGCCAACATATATAGCCCCCAGGTGCAAATATCAAGAATAACAATAGCACAGATAACTTACGTGCAAAACACCCTGACAATCCTCTCAACAATTCCACATATGCCAAGATCACAACAACACAACATATTAATTAGCACCACACGTGCCCATATGCTACAACATTTCCAAAATAATAATATCAATACTACAATAATGTATAGCCAATAGCTCAGCAACACTGAGTACAACAACAACAACAATAATATGAGAATACGACAAGTAAATCAACACAAGAATTTCAACAACACAAAGACGAAAACGGAAGAATAAAATATGCAATAAAAGAGATAACATGTAATAATGACTTCAAATAATAATAACTCAATAATGAGAGAGATAACATGTAATAACGATTCAAATAGGGATAAATCAACAATAAAAGGGGTTACATGAAAGGAACTTCAGTTAAGAATAATTCAAAAATAAAAGAGGTAGCATGGCAATAAAAGATGTAACAACTTCCATTAAAGCATATATGAGTAAGCTTGACAGTAAAAGCTTGAACAAGTACTAACAATTTCAAATATAGCATGTAAGCGCAACTTTCACCACAGAAAGTATAACATGATATGTCAACTTCAGTTAGGTGCATGAAAGAAGCCTAAGAGTCTAAATCAGTCAATTTTCACATATAAGACTGTATACATACTCGTCACCTCATGTACATATTTTTCACATAATCAAATATTACAATCATCCAATCTTAATGGGGAGTAGGCCAAAACAACACTCAAAAATAGCTTTTACTTTACAATTAACCTTCGCTCGGCTCAAACTTGATAACATCAAATAATGCAAGAGAAATCAACTCCAATAAGTAAATCTATGATCTTTATACAATTCCCAAAAGTCAACAAAAATTCAACTCCAGGCCCATCTGGTCAAAACCCGGGTCCAAAGGCAGGTATTGACTACCCATAACCCCACGGGTCCATATATGTATTTTATTTTATAATCCGAGTCCAATTTGACTATCAAATCACAAATTTTCATTTTTCAAACATAGACAAAAAATTTCAAAACTTTGAAATTTCACTTTGATTCTCACAAATTTGATGCTCAATCTCATGTATAATCATGAAATATAGTTGAAAGTTGATTAAAACTACTTACCAATAATTGTAGGTGGAAATCCCTTCTCTAAATCGTCTGTTACCGAGTCTAGAGTTTAAAGATATGAAAATGAGACAAAATTCATGACTTTCGGCCTTTATTTTCAAGCGCAGGTGTCGCAAATGCGAATAATAATCGCAAAAGCGACATCCATCGCATTCATGCTAACGTCGCAAATGCAACGATTTTATTGCAATTGCGAACAAGAATACTACGGAAAAAGCGATTACTATTATCGCAAATGCGATCAACCCAGCCCAGGCCCCCATCGCAAATGCGAACCTTGTGTTTGTAAATGTTAACCTAACAGTTTTCAGTATATCTCGCAAATGCGAACAAAATCTCGCATTGCGAGATCTGTAGCATTTGTTCTAAAACCAGCAGAACTAAAACTCTTCAAACACTCTGAAATGCGTCTGAAACTCACACGAGCCCTTAGGGCTCCAAATTAAATATCCACACAAGTCTAAAAATATCATACGAACTCACTCGCGCAATCATAATACGAAAATAACATTTAGAACCATTAATCGGACATCAAAATGCATGAAATTTGCATTGAAACTCAAGAACTTCTGAAACCACAACCACGCGTTCGATTCCTATCAAATCAACTCAGAATGACGCAAAACTTTGTAGACAAGTTCCAAGTAACAAACGGACCTATTCCAAGTCCCAAAATCAAAATCCGAACCTGATAGCTATAAATACAGACCATAGTTAAACCTAAGGAAGTTTCTAAACCTTCAAATTGTCAACCTTCAATAAAACATGCCAAATCAACCTAGGGACTTCCGAATTCAATTCCGGAAATACACCTAAGTCCAAAATAGCAACACGAACCTATTGGAGCCATCGAAACATCGTTCCGGGGTCGTTGGCAAAACTCAAACCTCAGTCAATATTTCTAACTTAACCTTCTAAAATAAGAATCACTTATCCAAATCAATCACAAAATATCTGAAAATCGAATCCGACCATACACGCAAGTGGTAATACACAATATGAAGCTACTAAAGACCTCGAATCATTTAACGGAACGCTAAAGCTTAAAATAATCGGTTGGGTCGCTATAATAATTTTTGGGAATTTGCTCTACTAAAAAGAATTACAAGTACTTCTCTCCCAATATCGTAGAAGCTTTGATGCTAATATGAAGGAAAATAATTTATTAAATTTCCAACTAGACTCTACAATTCTGTATTTTTCCTCCACAAATCTTCACACATTAAAATAAGATAAGAACACATCTATTTATAATAGTATGAAGCCTATTTTAACTAGAAACGAGAAAACTTATTCTTAAATAATTTTGAATATAAATCCTATTCAGACATGAATTAAATAAACTTGCAAATACCAAATCCTAAACAATTTTAGTTTTTCACTACAATTTTGAAATAGTTTTTCAACATTCTCCCGTAATTCAAAATTATATATGGCTGACTTTTATTAGCACTTCTCTACAACTTCTACTTTCACTGTCCGCAACTCCCGCTGATGTACTTTGCCACCAATAACCAATTTTGTTGAAGCCCTGTCTTCAGATCTCGTTGATGAACTTTGCCACCAACACCCAAATTTTGAAGCACTTATTTTTAACTACCTTGGATGCACTTTATCACCAACACCAATTTTTTTGAAGCACTTGTATTCAACTTCTGCTGATGTACTTTGTCACCAACACCTAATTTTATTGAAGCATTTGCCTTTAACTTTCATTAATGAACTTTGTCACCAACACCTAATTTCGTTGAAGTACTTGTCTCCAATTCACTTTTTATTTTTGTCTTGTTTACCACTTCTTTTCAACTTTTAGAGAAGACTATATTCCTCTTTTGCCATATTTGTTTGCACCTCTTTAAACTTGTAGTCTTTTTGCTCAATCCCTTTTAGAATAATTATTTTTTATGCATATGATGAGAGCAAAACACAAAATGAAATTAATGCTCGCTAGTCAAAGATAGTATAGTTTAATTATTGTCTCCACAAGGATTGGATTTAAATAATGTTCAAGTAGTTTATGGCTTAAACACTATTCATGATGATTAAAACCTTGATTGAAATGATTATGAACTAAAATTAACTATTAAAACTAAAGAAACTGATAGTTGGTCATAGAAAGACAAGAGTTGAGCAACATTGAATTAATCAATGAGAGAAATAAGGGTCGTAATAGGATAGGTGCCGATAGAGATTCGGGATCTAACTCTAGTTCAATTCATTCTAATATTCTAATGATTCTAATGATTTCACTCCATGATTAGTTCAATTGTATAGCCAAGACTCCTCTTTCTATTAAATTTGAACTCTACGAGGTGAACTAATATAAACTATTGTGAAGATACGTAAGAATACGTTAATGGACTAGACTTTTGAAAAACGACTCTTGAATATTCTCCTAACTTGATTAAATCAACAATTCAATAAGCTCTTTTGATTTTTGATATCCAATTTTGCCCTTATATTTTTTAAATAAGTATAAATACTTTTAAAACATCAATTTTCATCATTATCTTATTTACAAGATTTATGCAAGCATTTTCCATAATTTTTCATAATTTTAAAACTTCAAAATCAATTTTTCTTGCATTTAAATTGTTCAAATATTTATTAATTATCCTTTAAATTATTTTTTGATGACTCAATCATTCAAATTATTATTTTCGCCCATATATATGTTTCATAATATTTTTACTTCATTTTATATAATTATGTTTGTATTTTTTAAGCTATTTACATAATTTTGCAATAATAGCCTATATTCTATGCATAATTTCATTTTATTGTATTAATTGTGCTAAATAGCATTTTTTTATATTCTTATAATTCCAAGATAGCATTATAAATTATTTTTACTACATAAGTGATGTTTTTATTATTTATTATTCTCTTTAAAATAATTTCGCACATTTAATTTATAGCCCAATACAAGGCTATTTTCGGACCAAAATCAGGCCCAAACATTTGGTCCACTCCATTTCACTCTTCAGGAGCCCAACCAAATGACCCATTTAAAAATCCGGTCGCGACCCGTTGCATTTAACCCGCCCCATTTCTTATTCAATCTTGGTCGTTGATCTTCAATGATCAACGACCCATAATAAATCCCAATTTCTCCTTATATCCCCAAGACCAAACCCTAAAGACCCACTCCCAATTTCCGTGGCCCCTAAATCCTCTCCACGCTCTTCTTCTCTGAGAATCCGTAGCCGCCTTCCCCCTTAATCCCTCTCCTAATCCCACTGATAATGGGATTCGACCATTATTTTCTTACCATATTTGGAACCTTTTGGTACTGGTTGTCTGTTTGTGGTGTTACTTAGGTGCTTGCCTAAGCATGGCAAGAAAGATCTTCTGATCGAACCAAAGTGGTCTCTGTTGATTTACACTCTCCCCCTTAAGCTAGAGTTTACCCGATTTCTCTCCTAAATTAATTTTTAAACTGATTTTCGCATGTCTCCTTTCCTTATTCTATGGTTGATTTGTTTTGTTTCCTTTTTTGTTCTTTCAATACTGCTATATAAACCCCTTCCTATTCCCCTTTTAGGGAAGATTTTGAATCGACATATTTTTCACTAAAAATTGGGGCTTTTGTTCTGCTATTCTCTTGTTTTGTATTTTGTTTGGCCGGCTGAAAGCCAAGGCCACTAAACCTCTATTATTCAACCTTCTCTTGGTGCGAGCATTTCCCGGAGTTCTTTAGAAGCTCTTGGGAACTTTGACACATTGAGATTCTGGGTTCTTGTGGAATTTTTTCTCTTTACTGTTATTCGTTTAACTGCCTAATTCACATAATTTTAAGTTCGGCCGGGACCCATAGTTGTGGACCTTGAAGAGTGCCTAACACCTTATCTTTGAGGTAATTTTAGCCCTTACTCGTTCTTTGATGGCGTTGACTAGTCGAACAGAGTTATTTGCACAATAGGTGCCCTAACACACCTTAAAATCGTTAGGTGGCGACTCTTCTCTTTTAACACCCATTTAAAGAGTTGTCACATGTCGAAACCCGCTTTCGCAAGAAAAAGGGGCACGACAGCATGGCGACTCTGCTGGAGATTTATACTTAGGCTCTTACCATAATGAACTTGGCTTATGTGGATTAGTCTTCTTTGTTATAAACGCACATTCCTTTTCCATTATTATTTGTTAAATTTTGCTATTACATGCACATCCATCTCCCGTTGTCCTTTACTTGTTTAAATTCGTTATAACATGCACATCCCTTCCCTTCTCCACCTTTATTTTCTTAAATTGGTTATTTGCTTAAATTGGTTATAACATGCACATCCCTTCCCTCCTCCACCTTTATTTGCTTAAATTGGTTATAACATGCAAATCCCTTTCCTATTCACCTTTATTTTCTCTAAGCTGCTCTTCATTTGTTTAAAGACTATTATATCACGTCTCTCCCGTCCTTTCTCCATTGCTTACTTTATTACATTCTCATATATTACACGAACTAACTTCTTCTTTTGTGTTTCTTTTATGTCTTTCATGTTTTAACTTAATACTGTATTTACTGCTTTTACATGTTTACCATGCAAATACTTGACAATGTGTTATTATCTTTGCATAAAGCATGCTCCACATCATACTCCACTCGTGCCCAATTATCAACAATAGCGGCACTTGATGAGTGCCCGCGCCCTTCCAAAATTAACCCTTTTAAATTGGAAAGGCTTATTTACGGTAAACTAGTCAATCAGCGGTGCAGTCGATGGTCCCGTGCCATTCCTTCTCAATTTATCTAATTTAGAGTACCAGTCTAGGCCATTCTAGAAACCTTACTCCAATATCAAATGTACATGCATCATGTCAAACCTAGTATGGGTTAGAACGTTGTTAACGTGATAGCCTGCTAAGATAAGCCTTGTCCAAAGTTCGATGGGATTTCCATAATCACAATGGACACCAGCATGTTATGTGCATTACTTGGAGAAAACATGCCAATATATTGATCATTAGTGTGTAAGTAGTCGAATTTGGAGGGGGAGAGGGTTAACCTTATTTTTTTGCAGAGAATGAAGCACGAAGTCCCCAGGTTCGGTATGGTTCAAAAAATCCCACCCATGTTGCTTGATTGGTGGAAAATCTCGCGCCTAGCGACAAGAATCATGTGAGAAGAGTCATTGGTAATCTACCGTCCTTGCTAGACATCCGACCAAATGGAGCATTGATTGAGGCGGCCACTATGTTTTTGGATGAGAAAAGGGTTGTCTTCAGCTTTGGTGACATAGAAATGACTCCTATCCTAGAAGAAATAGAAGGCTTCGCTAAGCTTCCATGGGATAGTCCAGGTTTACTAGTACCAGAGAATCGCACCCCCGCAATTTTCTGAAAAAATGTTGGGTTTCAAGAAAAACAATGAATTGCTTTGCTTGAAGAAATCATACATCCTGTTTGAATTCCTTTATGAACGTTATGGGCACAACAAGTCATATCGCCTTCATCATGGTGAACTTGTCATTACTTCCTGGGTTGGACGCACCGTCGAGTTTATGTGTTCATTGTTTACTTCTTTGGGTTGCTGATATTTTTGATGAAAGGGGGGAGGATCCATACTCGTCTAGCCATGGTCGCAAGGACCGTAATGGAAGGAATCGAGGGGCAAACATATACTATCGTCCCCATGATCTTAGCTGAAATGTACCGCGCTCTAGATCGGTGCAAGCAGAGATTCAGGTATTTCGAAGGTTGTAATTTGTTGCTACAAGTCTGGTTGTTAGAACATTTCCAGAGGGGAGAATATCGCCAAGAGCTTCTGTGAAGACCATTGAATGACTACATAGTTTACCATCACCCAAGGAGAATGACATTTATCCTAGACATGTTTGCACAACCGGGAAATGTTGTGAGCTGGGCGCGTTTTTTCAGCAATCTTACCGACGAAAAGGTACATTGGATGTTTGCATGGTTCCCTAGCAGTGAGTTCATCATCAAATCAAGAGAAACTACTCATCTAGTGATGATCGGGTTAAGGGGGATCTATACTTATGCTCCTATAAGGGTAATGAGGCAAGCGAGAAGAAAACAGGTTATACCTCAGGTTTCCAACATGGTCCAGTACAAAGCAGATTTTAAATGGAACGTCATTCCGTTCAAGTTCGAGGCACAACATATGTGGAATCCACAGCTCATTGTGGAAAAGGATACTATCGAGCCAGACAGGTATCATGTCGGCCATGTGTACTTTTACCTGTCATGGTTGGTAGATGACATAGTAGGAGACGTCAAGCCGGGAATTAATCTGAAAAACAGGGTCATAGATGATGCTGCAGAAGCACAAGTCAAGTATAGGATGTTGCACAAAAGGGTCTTCGAGTCTGAAGCTAGGCTCGGAATAACACAAAGTGGATATGGAAGCAATCAATAGATGGAGAGAAATTGCTACGAAGTCAACAAAGATATTGGAATATTTGGAGCAAGGGTTGATGGAGCTTGAGGGAAAGATGAGAGAGACTTTCAGATTGTCAGAACACGGATGGCAATGAAGAAGGGAATCTAGCAAAGGCTTACCTATTGTTGTATATGCGTGACTTGGGAAACTTGATTAATGGATCTAAAAAAGCCAAGCACGGAGAAAGTCCTTCTAGGTCCAAATAGATTAGGAAACATGTTCTTTACTGCTTTCTAGATTTGCTTTAGATTTCAATTGTAATAAGGCAAATGCCATTAATGACTTTCTCATTATTGTCGTTTTAGTAAGGATTTGATTCATTTTCGCATTAATGAAATGACACAATTATTGGCATCAATCTTCTCCAAGTCTATGTGTCGCTTAGGCCTACCTCGGGCACAACGAGGTCTCCCCAAATTAAGCTACTTACATAATTTTGCAATAATAGTCTATATTCTATGCATAATTACATTTTACTGTATTAATTGTTCTAAATAGCATTTTTTTTATAATGTCAATCTAGCATTCTAAATCATTTTAACTGCATAAGTGATGTTTTTATTATTTATTAATATCTTTTATGAAATTAGTTTTAAAATAATTTCGCATATTTAATTTATAGCTCAATACAAGGCTATTTCCGGATCAAAATCAGGCCCAAAGCTTTGGCCCACTCCACTTCACTCTTCAGGAGCATGATACGCTCAAATTATACTTTAAAATAGTGTAAAGCGATCGATGTCAAATATAGTAACCCAACAAGGTTAGGGTCGAATCCCATAGGGAATAGGCGTGAAAAGTTTACTTGGGTAGTGTGAATATTAAATTAAATCGTATTTCTATTCCGTTAGAGTAACAGGAGTATGGTAATAGATTGAGTTGTAATTGTGTAAAATAGTAACAAGTATGATTAAATAATATTGTAATTAACTTGATTATCTAAACCACGGTTGTGTCCCCTTCAATGAAATGTGATGCTATCGGTGTTAATATGATATATTTTTAACGGAAGGTCCTTTTGATATGCAAATGATTTCTAAATGACTACACAATATTTTCCAATAGCTGGGTAGTATTTCTCTTTGTGATCTTTCCAAATATAAAAGAGTTTGCAATTAAAAGTACAATTTATGTCAAATAAAACCCACGTATTCCTAAGCGATTCTATTAAACAAGGTTTAAAGCCTTGAGTCTTTGATATTTACTTCTACCAAACGCTAACTCACTTTTCCAAGTAAAAAAAGAATATAATGGTACTTGTTAATGTTTGCAACCACCAACAATAAATGAAGAATGAGGAGTAAATAAATATCAACCAACCATTATACATATATTCAATGTTAAACACCCATTGACATTACACCCATTTAGGATCCACAACCTTAGTATTTAAAGTTAGCTACACATACTAAAAGACAAAAAGATGAGAATATAAAACGCCATAAAGCTTACAAAGTGCAAGATTGTTAAAGCTTCCAAAGAAAATGGGAATATTCAAAGCTTGGAATGTAGCCCTTTTTCCAGACAAGATGCCCCCACAAAATCCCAATAAATCTATTTATAGTGAGCTAAAACTCGGGGCCAATTTCGGACAAAAATGCCCTTCCAGGTCAAATATGCAACCGCATTTCTGTCGCATAACAGATATGCGGTCCGCATTCTCT
The DNA here is from genome assembly GCA_005239505.1 of Nicotiana paniculata. Taxonomy (NCBI): domain Eukaryota; kingdom Viridiplantae; phylum Streptophyta; class Magnoliopsida; order Solanales; family Solanaceae; genus Nicotiana; species Nicotiana paniculata. The sequence continues at coordinate 28,582 of MDKI01213664.1, read as the reverse complement.
TCAACTACACCGCATCTTCGAAACCCTAGGTTCTAGGAATTCGTCGCATTCATGTTATGTGGTCCGCATTGTTGATATGCGGTCGCATAGTGTCATCGCATTTCTGCTCTCATCCACTTCTACAGGAGGTTTGCGATCCATTATGCGGTCCACAAACCTGTTATGTGGTCGCATAATGGACCGCATTTCTTCCCTTGGATTTGGCCAAACTAACTGCTGGACTTTGCGGTTCCCCTGAGCATTATGTGGTCCCCATGTTGGCTTTGCAGTTCGCATTTTCAACTCTGCGGTCGCATTTTGCCTATTCTTGTCCTTTTGCGTCTTTTTGATTCCATTTCCATGTTTTTGGGTCCTTAAGCTTCATGCACTGCAAAACATCGAAATTACATAAGTATAAAAGACAATTGCATTTAAAACGAGCTAAAATTTAAGAAATTGGTATTAAATGTGCCGAAATTCTCCGGCACATCAACACCCCCAACTTAAACTCGTGCTTGTCTTCAAGCAGCTAAAACAACTCTATCCTATTCTAGACTCTAACTAAACGACATGAAACAATAGTGACCATGGGCGATGTTAATCGTCAGTATTACAAGCATGCATTTTCGTTTACTTTCCCTTCCTGAACAATCATTGCTATTTATAAAGAAACTGATCAACTTGTGAACTTTGAGCCTCGACCAATTTGACAAAACGTTACTCTCAACTGAGTGCCTTTGTATTCAACTTCAAGAACTCAACTTCTGTTAAACCTCACAGTTCATATTCCCTCACCAGAAAGAAAGTCCCAAACTCACAATATTTACAATGACAACAAAAAGGGACATATTCACAAAGACACTCACTCTCACAAAGAGTTTCAAGTGTTACAACACATCATACCATAAGCTTGCCCTTATTTTAATTCGTCGCCTATTCAAGAACATTCGGTTGGAGATCCCATAAGGACTTTTTAAGCTTGTAATGTAGGATTTAGGGAAGGGTCGGATAAACATTTGGGTACAAGTTACTACACCCTCCTTGAACACTACTCACATTTTTCTTTCTTGCTGTACTTTATTTCTTTTCAAACCACACAACCTTCAGTGGCTCCTTAAATACCTCTCTATTTTTTTCATTTCTTTTTCTTCAAAGCTTCATTTCTTTCTTTCTTTTTTCTTATGGAGATTGAATAATTTCATTTGAATATTTTGAGGTATACTTTCCTACACTCAATGTACAACCTCGCCAATTCCCAACTTGGCACCACACCCCCAACTTCGGCTCTTAGCCTCATTCTCAGTGTTCAAGGAGAGACATGTTTAAAAGATGGAATTATTTTGCAAAAGGGGAAATGTTTGTAATGAGGTGGCCAAAGAAAAGGGTAAGGGCTCAAATGGGGTAACTAGTGATAATGACTATACAATGGGTAGCTTGAAAGGCTAACTGGGTTTTCAAATAACACAAAGACAGCCTAAGGTCATTTCTCCAACTAAATGTACTTATCATTAGCATCAAAAGACCAACCGGGCAAGTTCTAGATGACAGAAGTAAATACAAGAATTAATTACACAAAACTAACACATGCCATATGAACAGTTTGGCTCAACATAGTTTTACACTTGGCAACTCGGAGATAATTCTAAGTAAACATAGATTCAAAGAGCGAGCCTCAAGTTCATACAGATGATTAACAATATTTGTTTTTTTTTATCAACGGAAGAGTATAGGTTATTTACAGATATACATGCTTGAATCTAGACACTTACACCAAACCGGTCAAAATGTTTCGCTACTACCTTAGTTCTACTATTACACCCTTGGATAAGAACCCGGCGAAGAAAAACCAAGGGGAATTCAGTGCTAATTACTAAGGATGTACATGCATACAACTATCTACTTGTTTTTGGTTTTTATTTTTTAAAAAAGATAACATATCTACAAAGACAACACAAGTATGTACAAGAGTTAACAAGAAATTTTCTTATATACACAAAAAACCATGTACATGAGTTGAAAAGTACAAAAATATATACAACGGCTACCTCACCCCCAACTAATAGCATGCATTGTCCCCAATGCATAATAGATGTAGAGATAGAATTTAGGGGCTCCTTTGTGACGACCCAAGGGGTCATCACCTATTTTATCACCCATCCCGTACTCCTGAAGCCTTGAAAACCTCCTTTGTATTTGCCTCGATTTGCATGCGCAATCCGGGTGTGTAGCCGGACAGCTTAAATAGGGAATTTTGTGAAAAATACCAAGATTTAATATTAAAATAAATAAATTTGACTTCGGTCAATATTTTGGGAAAACGGACCCGGACCCATGATTTGACGGTCCCGGAGGGTCCGTAGTAAAATATGGGACTTGGGCGTATGCCCGAAATCAAATTCCGAGGTCCTAAGCTCGAAAAATGAATTTTTGAGTAAAATTATTTTCTGAAAATAATTAAGGAAATTGAAAATGAAATCTGATTAGAAAGAAATTGTATCGGGCCCGTATTTTGGTTCCGGTACAGGTCTTATATATGATTTAGGTCCTTTCTGTAAAGTTTGGTTGGAATCGGGTTTCGTTTGAAGTGTTTCGGACTTAAAAGTGGAATACTTGATATTTTATGGAATTTGATATGATTCATGGATTTTGAGTCTTAATTTGGTGTATATGATGTTGTTTTAGCGATTTGATCGCACGGGCAAGTTCGTAGGATGTGGTGTGAGTAATCTGTGAAATTTGGTGTCGTTCCGAGGTGTATAGGTCAGTTCGGCACGTTGTTAGCAAAGTAGAACACTTAAAATTTCTAAGTTTGGTTCTTGAGGTTTGGGGGTGTGATTTCGAGTTTTAGCGTTGTTTTGAGTGTTCCGAAGGCTCGAACGAGTCCGTATTATGATTTGGGACCCGTGGGTATACTTGGTTTGGAGCCCCGAGGGCTCGGGTGAGTTTTGGATAGGCCTCAGAGTTCATTTTTGAACTTGGAAATCTGATGGTGTTCTGTTCTGCAGGCTTCGCAAATGCGAAGGTGCACTGGTTGCACAGTGTTAAAAAATGCGAGCCTTTCTTTGCAAATGCGAAGCATCTCCTCTAGTACAGTGATCGCAAATGCGAACTGTGTATTCTCATTTCCCATAACAGGGGTGTTCGCAATTGCGAACCCCTGTTCGTATTTGTGAGGCCAACCAGTAGCCTGCCCTGTACAAAATCGAGCTTTTACTTCATATTTCATATTTTCTCAAACTCAACACTCTTAGGCGATTTTCCAAAGAACAAGACTCTTCCAAATCAGTTGTAAGTGATTTTTACTCATTTCTTTCAATCATTAACATCATTTAACATGCTTTCAACTTAGAAATCAAAGATTTTCATGGGTGAAATTGGGTGAATTGGGTAGTAACCTAGAACTTGTAATCACCTTAGAATTTTCTGTGAATTGGTCATGAATTCCTAAGTAAATTATGTATTTATGATCCTTAGACTCCGGGTAATTGATTCCTTCAAGAAATTTCGAAATCCGAACGCGTGGGCCCGGGGTCGAAATTCCGAAAACCTTCAAGAATGCTTAATTTTTGGAATTTCTTGATTAGTTCTCCTTCTTGGGACTGAGATTGACTTAATTATACTACGTTTGGCTAGTTGTGAGCCGTCAAGAGTAGTTTTGGAGATTCAGACACATCTTTTGATCCAGTCCTTTGCCCGAGGAGTGCTTTTATCGAGGCGAGTCTCCTTTCTAACCTGGTAAGAGGGAAATGTCCCCATAGGTATTCTATGTGTTGCATGTATTGTTTTGGGGATAACGTGCGTACCACGCCTATTATGTCCGGGTAGTCTAGGACCACAACATGCCTTGTATTCTGCTTTGAAATGATTTACCTGTTATACTTTCTTGCCTGGATATAGCACCGTTTCCTTGAGTACCCCATTTGATTAAATAATTGGAAAATTTCAATATGTGAAGTAGGCTTGATACTTGATATATACGTATTGTCGCTTTGCAAATTTACATTTCGCGAGCGATATGTATGTTTCCTTCACTCTTATGGGATCGGGCCGTACGCCGCGGCGAGATTGAGATTTCAGGATGGGATCGAGCCGTATTCCACGGAGGATTATTAGTGCACTCTTGGTTCGGGCCGGTCGATCCCCGGCAGTGCACGAGTAATTAATTGAGAATGCACTCTTGGTTCGGGCCGGTCAATCCCCGACAGTGCATATACGAAGTTATAATGTGATACTACATGATTTCCTAATAAACGCACTCTTGGTACGGGCCGGTCGATCCCCGGCAGTGCGTAGACTTGATTACTGGTAAGCATGCACTCTTGGTACGGGCCGGTCGATCCCCGACAGTTCATAGCTATTCTCCCTTATGATCTGGTAAGCACGCACTCTTGATACGGGCCGGTCGATCCCCGGCAGTGCATAGCTATTTTCCCTTATGATCTGGTAAGCATGCACTCTTGGTACGGGCCGGTCGATCCCCGGCAGTGCATAACTATTCTCCCTTATGATCTGGTAAGCATGCACTCTTGGTACATGCCGGTCGATCCCCGGAAGTGCATAGGTATTCTCCCTTATGATTTGGTAAGCATGCACTCTTGGTATGGGCCGGTCGATCCCCGGCAGTGCATAGCTATTCTCCATTATGATTTGGTAAGCATACACTCTTGGTACGGGCCGGTCGATCCCCGGCAGTGGATAGCTACTCTTGATATGATTACACGACGAGCATGCACTCTTGGTATGACCGGTCAATCCTCGGCAGTGCGTAGCTATTCCCTCTTATGACTCCAGCCAATTGTTTTACACACACGCGCGTATGTCTGCTCGTTACTGTTTTCGACTTATTTTTTTATGATGGTTTTGAGGAAGAATAAAAGGAGAGTTGCTATTGTTTCTGTGTTTTATTTTGAAACTCTGTGAGTTCTTCTTATTTGTTGTACTCTGTTACATGCCTACTGTTTTCCTTATATCATGTCTTACATTATTATTGTTGGACCTTAGTGAGTATCGAGTCTACTTCTCGTCACTACTTCTTCGAGATTAGGCGGGATACTCACTGGGTATGTACTTATGTATGTACTCATGATGCACTTTCTTTTTCTTCTGTACTTGACTGTACAGGTCCGGAGGTTGATACGTCTGATCATCAGTCCGGTGCTAGATATTGACCGGGGTTGGTTATACTTCTCGGTGAGCTGCTCTTCCTGGCGATCTCCTGGCAGCACCTTGGAGTTCCATTTTGTATTTTCCCGTCTATTTCATTCAGACTAAGGGATTGTATATATTTATGTATTCTGGTGTATTCTGATAGTTGCCTGCGATCCTCGTGACAATAGTTCCTGGCACACACGTACGTACATTTTTTTTAGGTATTTTGGGCTGCATTTTCATACATGTGCTTACTTTTGGTTCACGTATCAGATGGCTTTAACTTTTATTTCACAGGCTATTATCATGTTAATAAATGTTTAAAATGGGTAAAAGATGGAATAATCAATCACTTGGGAAGGGTAACACTTAGTGTAATTTATGTTGGCTTGCCTAACCCCGTCGTTGGGCGCCATCACGACCCGTGTGGGAAATTGGGTCGTGACACCCTGAGGCACACTAAGCTCTATAGGAGTCGGAAGTCGGCAGGATGATGGTGGGGTCACCCTCTGATGCCGGAGCTAGGGCTGACGAGATCTCAGCCTGAGAGGTGACCTCCACAGATGGAGGAGGGATCTCCAACTGTCCTGACACCGGAACTGGTGCCTGTGAGCTGCTAGCTTTGCCTGCTGATGGTGGAATGGTCGATGATTTGGATTTGGTGACCATGTTTGCTAGCGAATGCTCGATCTCCGTCTGAATAATTGCTTCTTCTTCCTTGTAGGGACAACAACCTGCTTGCCTTTCTCCTGAGGACCCTCATCCTCCTCGGACCATGATTCCTCATCAGTCTCCTCCTCATCTGTCTCCCAGCCTCTGACTGTGCAGAGTGTCCGGACTCTTCCCCAGAAGGGATGTCAATGTGCGCAGGGGGATATGGAGTCGGGGAAGCCCCGACAGTCTGTGGCTCAGGAGCTGTCATCAAGGTGGAAAAGTCAAGGTCTAACCCAGCCACGGACGTGCCCGCTCCCTGCTCTCCTTCCTTTGGCATGAAGGAGGATAGATCGAACTCCAGAGTTTGCATTTAGTGGAGCTCATTATTCAGTGTGCCAACCTCATCATGAAGCTTGGGAAGGCCTCCAACCTCACCCCGCTCTACCTTCTCAAGCGGTACCTCAATCCGCTTGAGGCGATCCTCATAAGATGCATGTTTCTGTTGGAGTGTTGTCACTGAGGACTAGATAGGAGTAAGGGCCTGCCTCATCAAAGTAGGGAGGTCCTTCAGAAGCCGGTCTAACTTCGCGTTAGCATGCTGAGCTAAGAGGCCTAGCCTCGAAAGGGCTGGCAGTGCAGTAGAAGCTGGGCAATAGTGGCCTGAGAGGTGGGCTGTGGAGTGGCAGTGGGTGCCACTGTGGTCGGAGGAGAAATAGGTGGCTGGGAGTCTGAGATATCTGTATCAGGAAGAATCTGGATCTGAACCACTGGAAGAGCAGAAGCTACCTGTGGCACCGCGTCACTGATGCACGTGATATCAATATCCTTCAGCGCTTTCCCAATATTGTCATGGTGTGGTAGTGAAGGGACTTCCACAGCCTTACAGAGGGATGTGATCAAGCATGGGAAGGGAAATGTCGTGGCTGTCTGGTTGGCGCGGACCCTTAACTCTCGGAAGATAATGTCACCCACATCAATCTTGATCCCAGTCATAATGCATGCAAGAAGAAGAGCTTTCTCAATGCTTATGTCAGTCTCATTCCGGGATGGTATCAAGCGAGAGGTAACAAAGTTGAGCCAGAATCTACCCTCTCGTGTAAGATCTTCCTTGAATAGTTTATGCAGAGGTTCAATCCAAGCAGGGGTCCCTATTGCAATCACTGAGGCAATCCAGGCACGCTCACCATCTTTGTTGGCCTATTTGGCCTCATATTCAGCTGTTCCCAGACTCCACATTCTAAAATACAGATCATTTATCGTGCCCGTGTCACAAAGCACCGGCTTCCCCCGAACCATGACTGATTCACATAAGACTTTGTTGCGCTTGTGATGAGCTATTCTGGAGGCCCCGTAGGATGCATATAACTCTCGCACCATTGTTTCATTGAAATCATCAGGCACCTCAGTGAAGCATTCCCAGTTTCTATCTTTGATATTCTCCAGTATGTGAGGGTACTGCTCCTGTAGTCCGTTCAGACTCAACTGTTTCTCTTCAAGGATTTTTTTTCGTGAGCCCTTCTTTGTACAGACTCCTAGAGCATGTGACCTCAAAACGAGCTGGAAATCATCTCCCTTTTTTCTTCTAGCCTCAGCATGTAGGTCGACCGAGGGCAAGGTCTCCTCCTCATAAGACTGGGAGGGTTGTTGAGCAATAAGTCGAGATGGTTCTTGTCGTGAACGTTTGGCTTGTTGTTCTAGACGGCCAGATGAGGCCCTTTTATTACCAGCAATAGATTTCTTCGGAGCCATATCTGTAAATAAAGGAAGTGTGAGCGACATAGCAGACATCAAAGGAAAATGTTACAAAGAAAGTCAAATATGCAATAGGTTATGTGGTCGCATAACCACTATGCGGACCGCAAACCTGTCGCACAATGTCAGTCTGCTAGAAAGGAACCAATTATGCGATGGGCTATGCGATCGCATATCCATTATGAGGTTCTCATAACCATCACAAAACTGGGCACTAGAAAAGGTCATCACACTATGCGATCGCAAAACCCACCGCATAGACGGATATGCGATCACAGATCTGCCACAACATGCCATATCTGGCCACAGGCTGTCTATCTACGTGGAGGCTTTGCGCATATTTCTTATGTGATTGCAAAGCCGACACATTTTTTCATCTCCCTCAGGTCACCTAGGGTTTCATATGCGGCAATGATGCGGACCACAAATCAATTATGTGGTCCGCACAAGTCATCTTCCTTAAGGCTTCATTCTATATTCAACAATGGTGACCCTAATTTCACTACCCAACAGCCCATAATTAATCAATATTCAAGAACCCACCCCCACTACGAGCAGATAACCAAAAGAACGAGAAAGAATAAAGAATTAACACAAAAGAAAACAACCTAAATATGAAAACACGCAACAAAATTAAAACTAACAATTCACATAAATGAAGTTGGGAAGGAAGACATACCAGAACTAGGTGAATGAGAGATAATCAAGGAGATAATTTCACTAATTGGAATCTTTGTTCACTCTTTCACGTTCAAACTTAGCCGATTTCCCTTTTGTTTTTGTTTTTTTTGTTTTGTGTAAGTGTAAATGCCTTTTTTTTGTTTTGCTTTAGTGCTGGTGTGCAATATGGTGGAATTGTGTGAAGGGGGTAGGGCACTTACGTGAGAAAATACGGTGGGTAAGTTCACCGCATAACACATTATGCAACCGTATAAGTGTTATGCGGTGATATCAACTCAGGTGGCTCAACTTCCTCAATGCGGTGCTCTTATGCAATCGCATAACTAGCATGCGGTCCGCAAAATGCACGTCCTCATCGCATTTCAACCATCAAATTTTTCTAAACACATTGCCCAGGTTTGCGACCACTATGCGGTCCGCATAGCCAAAATGCTATCGCATATGTGTAGCAAACTTCCTATGGTCACAAATTCTGGCGGGAATCCCTCGGATGTCTGCTATTGTCCATCCAATTTCTTGTCGGTGTTCCCGCAAGACATTCAACAATTTTCCTACCTGCACATCATCCAACAAAGAGGAAACGATTACGGGTAAAGTATCATTAGAGCCAAGAAATTTGTACCTCAAATGTGATGGAAGTGGCTTGAGCTCAAGTTGTGGTGGCTCAATGATGGAAGGCTTTGCAGGAGGAGTGGCTATATTCCCTAAGTTAAGAGAGATCTTCTTCGGTGCATAAGAGTAGGACCCACGTCCTTCCAATGCATTCACGGCTTCTACATACCCCTCCATGTCTTATCCATCAAAATTTACCAAGATTGCTGCCAAGGCCTCATGAAGGCACTCCTCCTCCATATTCTTTTCACTAGCATCCTCGACCTCATCAACAACATCTATTACCGAGATCCCTTCATATGCATTCGGCAACTTCAAACCCTTACTAGCTTGGAAAGTGACTTCCTCATCATTCACTCAGAATTTGATTTCATTTTGTTCTGAGTCCATCAAAGCTCTTCCCATGGAAAGGAATGGTCTTCCCAATATGATAGGAATTTCCTTTCCAACCTCACAATCGAGGATAACAAAGTCGGTCGGGAGAAGGAACTTTCCCACTTTCACTAAGACATCATCAACAATACCCACGGGTCTCTTGATTGAACGGTCGGTCATTTGCAATCTCATACTTATAGGTATTGGCAACCCCAATCCCGCTTACTTGTAAATAGAAAGAGGCATCAAATTTATGATAGCACCATTATCACAAAGTTCCCTTGCAGAATCTCTCAACCCGATAGTACATGGAATGGTGAATGCTCCCGGGTCTTCCTTCTTCTCAACGGTTGTCGTGGAAATAATAGCACTAACCCGGTGAGTCATTCTCACCACTTCATTCTTGGTGTATCTTTTCTTGGTCATCATGTCTTTTAAGTATTTGTCAAATCCCAACATCTCTTGGAAAGCCTCCAAGAAAGGGATGTTTACCGACAATTGCTTCAAAATATCATAGAACTTCTCGAACTTGCTATCATCTACCCTTCTTGAAAGCTTTTGAGGGAATGGAGGAGTAGGTCTAGGGATTGGTGGAGGAGCTTTTGGGGTCTCCTTCACCTTTTCCTTAACCTCTTCATGCTTTGATTTTTGGACACTCACCTCTCAGGAGGGCGTCTCACTTTCAACAACAACCGGCACTTCAACTTGTGCCTTAACTTCTTGCTCAAGATCATCTACTTCAACTACTTGTTCACTCTCATCTTGAAGGACTTTCCCGCTTCTAGTCATAATAGCCATGCAATGAGAAGATGAACTACTCACATTCCCCTTTGGGTTGACAATTGTATCACTTGGAAGAGTACCTTTTAGCTTGGGATTTTGTTCTCTTGACAAGTCTCGCATTTGCATCTCAAGCTTTTGTGTAGAGGAGGTATGTGACATCACGATTTCGGACATGTTCTTCATTGTAGCATCACCTTCTCTTGATTTTGCAAGATCTTTTCAAGCATCCCTTCTAACTTGGATTCATTTGAAGGACCCTCCTTGTAATATTTCCCCTTCAGTGGAATATAGGGTTGGAGCTCCGGTTGGCATAATTGATATTGTTGTTGTTCCAATTACCTTGACTCAAACTACCTTGATCATTGCGCCAATTTTGTTGGCCTTGCCCTTGCGGGTTTGGCCTCCATTGATTTTGTTGGCGATACCCTCCTTAAGAATTATGAACATAGTTGGCTTCTTCAAACTATTGATTTTCCGTCGGTTGCATGTCTTCCTCAACATTTACCTTCTTCGTTTGACTCTCCGTGAACATCTTTGTAAACACATAAATGTTTGTGGCAAGACCGAAAATCAATTGGTTTCTCTCTCTTAATTTTCTTTGATCATGTTGGTAAGAGAGGGATTACCATAAGAAATTCCACCACTAGCATCTTCGGAATGCCATGCTTGATTGTGTTTGGCCATTTTATCCAGAATTTGTGTATCCAGGTGAATGATTTGTCTATGAAAGATCCATCTGCTGCGTTTTTTGCTATGCTGGGACAATGGATCCAAACTCATGTAGAACTTCTCCATCAGAATATCATCCAGAAAACCATGGTTCAGTGACCTCACTAAGTATAACTTGAATCGGTCCCACGCTTCATGTAAGTGTTCTCCTGGTATTTGTTTGAAGAAGAAGATTTTATCTCTAAGCTCAGACTTCTTGCTCTGAGGGAACCACTTGGACAAGAAGTTACAGACAATCTCGGTCCAAGAAGTGATAGATTGAGGAGGTAGATTTTGAATCCACTTTCTCGCTTCTCCGGTCAATGAGTATTGGAACACTTACAATCTCAAGGCGTTGTCTGTTACATTGTTCTGTTTATGCATGGCGCACACACCTAAGAAGTTCCTAAGGTGTTGCGTTGGATCATCGTCAGTAGAGTTTCTGAATAATCCTTCTGCTTTAAGCATTAGGATTAACCCGTGTTCTACTTTAAATGTAGCAGCTTCAACCCGTGGAGGAAGGATAACGTTGGTATCATCAAGATATTCCTCAATGTCCGCAAAGGGATTCTTATCTTCATCATAATTGGCCATTCTCACCTATCACACCAAGCAAATCAAGCAAAATGTGGTGGAATAGAAAAGATGTAAAGTAAAGTGCACACTAGTTAGTAATTTCAAAACCGTATTCCCCGGCAACGTCGCCAAAATTTGATACGCTCAAATTATACCTTAAAATAGTGTAAAGCGATCGATTTCAAATATAGTAACCCAACGAGGTTGGGGTAAAATCCCACAGGGAATAGGCGTGAAAATTTTACTTGGGTAGTGTGAATCTTAACTTAAAATTGTATTTCTATTCCGTAAGAGTAACAGGAGTATGGTAATTGATTGGGTTGTAATTGTGTAAAATAGTAACAAGTATGATTAAATAATATTGTAATTAATTTGAGAATCTAAACCAAGGTTGTGTCCCCTTCAAGGAAATGTGATGCTATCGGTGTTAATATGATATATTTCTAATGGAAGGTCCTTTTAATATGCAAATGATTTCTAAATGACTACCCAATATTTTCCAATAGCTGGGTAGTATTTATCTTTTTGATCTTTCCAAATATAAAAGAGTTTGCAATTAAGAGTAATCAATTTATGCCAAATAAAACTCACCTATTCCTAAGCGATTCTATTAAACAAGGTTTAATGCCTTATGTCTTTGATATTTACTTCTACCAAACCCTAACTCACTTTTCCAAGTAAAGAAAGAATATAATGGCACTTGTTAATATTTACAACCACCAACAATAAATGAATAATGAGGAGTAAATAAATATCAACCAACCATTATATATATATTCAATGTTAAATACCCATTGGCATTACACCCATTTAGGATCCACAACCTTAGTATTTAAAGTTAGCTACACATGCTAAAGTATAAAAAAGATGAGAATATAAAATGCCATAAAGATTACAAAGTGCAAGATTCTTCACTCTTAAAGCTTCCAAAAAAATAGGAATATTCAAAGCTTGGAATGTAGCACTTTTTCCAGACAAGATTCCCCCACAAAATACCAATAAATCTATTTATAGTGGGCTAAAACTCGGGGCCAATTTCGGACAAAAATGCCCTTCTAGGTCAAATATGCGACCGCATTTCTGTCGCATAACAGATATGCGGTCTACATTCTCTTCAAGTACGCCACATCTTCGAAACCCTAGGTTCCAGGAAGTCGTCGCATTCATGTTATGCGGTCTGCATTTGTTGATATGCGGCTGCATAGTGTCATCGCATTTCTGCTCTCAACCACTTCTACAGGAGGTTTGCGATCCGTTATGCGGCCTGCAAACCTGTTATGCGGTCGCATAATGGACCGCATTCTTCCCTTGGATTTGGCCAAACTAACTGTTGGACTCTGCGGTTCCTCTAAGCATTATGCGGTCCGCATGTTGACTTTGCGGTCTGCATTTTTAACTATGTGGTCGCATTTTGCTTATTGTTGTCCTTTTGCGGCTTTTTTATTCCATTCCCATGTTTTTGGGTCCTTAAGCTTCATGCACTGCAAAACATCGAAATTACATAAGTATAAAAGACAATTGCATTTAAAACGAGCTAAAGTCTAAGAAATTGGTATTAAATGTGCCGAAATTCTCCGGCACATTAGAGCCCAACCAAACGACCCCTTTAAATATCCGGTCGCAACCCGTTGCATTTATCCCGCCCCATTTATTATTTAATCCTGGCCGTTGATCTTCAATGATCAACGACCCATAATAAATCCCCATTTCTCCTTATATCCCCATGCCCAAACCCTAAAGACCTATTCCCAATTTCTGCCGCCCCTAAATCCTCTCCACTCTTTTCTTCTCTGAGAAACCCTAGCCGCCTTCCCCCTTAATCCCTTTCCTAATCCCACTGATAATAGGATTCGACTATTATTTTCTTACCATATTTGGAACCTTTTGGTACTGGTTGTCTGTTTGTGGTGTTACTTAGATGCTTGCCTAAGCATGGCAAGCAAGATCTTTTATTTTTGAGCATTATTTCGTCTACATATGTTCAATACCATGCTATCTGAGTCTGATTTCATTAAGATCTTTATTGATTTACACTCTCCCCTTTAAACTAGGGTTTACCCGATTTCTCTCCTAAATTGATTTTTAAACTGATTTTCGCATCCTTTCCTTATTCTATGGTTGATTTGTTTTGTTTCCTTGTTTGTTCATTCAAATTTACTGTTATATATAAACCCTTTCCTATTCCCCTGTTAGGGCAGATTTTGAATCGACATATTTTTCAGTAAAAATTGGAGCTTTTGTCTTGCTATTCTCTTGTTCTGTATTCTGTTGGTCGGCTGAAAGCCAAGGCCATTAAAACTCTCTTATTCAACCTTCTCTTGGTGCGAGCATTGCCCGGAGTTCTTTCGAAGCTCTTGGAAACTTTGACGGATTGAGATTCTGGGTTCTTGTGGAATTTTTGCTCTTTACTGTTATTCGTTTAACTGCCTAATCCACATAATTTTAAGTTCAGTCGAGACCCACATCTGTAGACCTCGAAGAGTGCCTAACACCTTCTCTAAGAGGTAATTTGAGACCTTACCCGATCTTTGGTGGCGTTGACTAGTCGAATAGAGTTATTTGCACAATAGGTGCCCTAACGCAACTTAATATCATTAGGTGGCGACTCTTCTTTTTTAACACCCATTTAAAGAGTTGTCACATGTCGAAACCCGCTTTCGCGAGAAAAAAGGGCGCTTCATTGATTACTTAAAAGAATCACTGAATTAAACCAAACAATATAATACAAAGATAATCACCCAAATTATTCCTTTTTCGATTAAATAATTTGGTGAACACAATTGCCATCATTTTAAAGTTCCATAAATGTATTCATGCAAAGAACAAGTGTTAAAATCCACAAATGTCAATAAAAATATCATATCTGTCAAACTCTAAAGTAAACTACTCCATAATCATGGAGAAAATCATCACAAATGAAATTGAAGAATAAGAAGACATGAATTCAATCAAAACTCAGGTGTTGAGTTGAGGAAAGAATAATGAATCCTCGTGCATTGGGTCTCCAGTGCTCTTCCAATATTTCGTAGGTCAAAAGTCCTCTAAAAATCGTATTTTTGATGTATGTATACCATGTAGGAATGGACCCGGACGAATCTACCTTTTTCAAGCCGAAACAGAAAAATACTCTGGAAAAAATGCACAGGCGCACCGCACCACGCGACGCGCTAGTGAGGATTATAGGGACCTTGCAAATTGTCTGTCAAGCAGTGTAGTTTTCTTAGAGTAACTTGTATATTTCACTTTTTGATATTCGGATTTGGTCCTCGAGCCGCAAACATAATTCTGGCTCAATTTGTTGGTTTTTATTCAGACTTCGAAGCTCTAAATTGATTGATGTAGCTCCAAATTATCTTTTTAACTCGTAATCACTTCCTACATAGCATAAAACATGTAATAAGTAGAATTCACTATCATTTAAGCTCAAACATACGTAAAGTGCAATAATTAGAGTGTAAAACACGAGTTTCTAGCCTACCATCAACACTCCGCACTTAAACCGTTGCTCGTGCTCGAGCAATCAAACTACACTTCACATAGGGACGACCCTTTTCATCAAACAACTTCCCTAGCACAACATGCCAAGAATATTTATAGAAGACTAAGCATCATATCATAATATCCTAGCCTCAAAGCTCGACTCAAAAGCACCACACATTTTTCACAAGATTCTCACTTACTCTGACACAGAGGTCAATGTAATTACCTTTCCTTCGCAAGTCATGTGCCCTAACACTAAAAAAAAAGAGTAGTTCCAATAAAATTCAAGAATAGATAGGATCAGGAACTCAACATAGAAAGAATTCACTCATTCTCAGAAACACAATTCATATGCCACAGAAAATGCACCATAGGCTTGCTCGTAGTGTAATACTCTACTAATTGAGCTCATTCAATCAAAGATCAAGTGAAACTTCAATTTGGTTGTAATGTAGGCTACGAGATGGATATGATACAATTTGGATAATAGTGATTACACCTCCCTGAGCACGTTAATACATACAATTTTGTCAATTCAAACCCCACAGTTATGTTGAACCAAACCACAACCTTCATATCATATTAGCACCATTCTCCCAATTTCCTTTAGCACAATCAAAGCAAGATTTACCACTAGCAAGGAATAATTTTCCTTAAAATATATACAACACCAACTTCTTTTTATTTCTCTTTTTTTTTTAAGTTCTGAATTTCTTTTCTCTTGTTTTTTTCCAATTCCCTACAAGTGGATCTTATAATTTATTCGAACAATGCTCCTTTCTCCTTTTTTATTGTTCCACTCAAAAATCCAATCTCTTGCACTTAGATTTTAACAAGCTCATAAATATTTCAAGTGCTCATGAGAGTAAAAGGTTCAAATAAATGGTCAATTCACAAACAAGTCAGGCTTGTAGTGTGATTGCCAAAGAAAATAGGATTACAAGCTCAAAGGGGCTAACTAGTATATACAACAATTAGACGGGTTGCATGCATATAATTGGCTTAACAAAGAAATGCCTATATCACTTCTAGACTGAACAAGACTGCTATTTCTCTTAGAAAACACACGGGGCAAGTTCTAGACATCAACTGACATGCACAGAATATCACAAAACTTCACACATACCATTGCACATAACTCACCTAGGATAGGATCTATCCCGACTCTCTAGTAAAAGCAGTTAAGCACGGTCAAGATCAAACAAAGTAAGGTACTTATACACTAGTTAAGAGTTGAGCCTAGGAGTAATAACTAAGGCACTCACCACTCTCAAGGCATACACAATCAAGGAAAATTGCTTCAAGTTAGCATTATACTCAAGATTCTTTATTCCTACAAAAAGAAAAAAATAACTAAATCTGATTCAAATAAATGCCCTTGAAAAAGAATCGCGACACAAAGAAAAATCAAGGGGGAATTATTACACTACCTAAGAAAATAAAATAAAAATAAAAGGCATATTTTTGGATTTTAAAAAAAATTTAATTTTTTTTTGTATTTTTCTCATTCGACTTCGAATCCCTCGAAAGACCAGTCGATGAAATTGTTGATACCCAATTTTTCCGTCACATTTTTCAATAAGTACATATACTTTCAAAATGTCATTTGCATCATTACTTTATTTACACAAGCATTTTTCATAATTTTTAAAGCTTTAAAATTAATTTTCTTGCATTTAAATTATTTGAATATTTATTAATTATCCTTTACATTATTCTGTGATGATTTAATTACCAAAAGTTATTATTTTCATCAACATATCTGTTTCAGAATATTTTACTTTATTTTATGTAAGTATATTTGTATTTTTTAAAGTTATTTACATTTTTACAATAATAGCCAGTATTCTATAATTTATTACATTTGTCATTTTATTAAAGGTCAAAATAAATTTTAACATTTTTATAATCTTCTACTGTTGTTTTAAAGTATTAAGTTTCATACTATTTAACTATTTTATTAAATTATTTTCCCCTAATTCCTTGTATTTTAAAATATAGCCCAAGTTAGGCCAATTTTCGCACCATATTAATGGCCCAAACACCCCAAACCCCTGGCCCAATTCACAGAGTCCAATCCAAATGACCCATGTGACCAACCCGGTTGTGACCCATAAACGACCCGCCCCACTCCCCTTTTGATCTTGGTCGTTGATCTCAAATGATCAACGACCCATAATAAACCAACCCATTTCCTTATATCCCATCACCCAAATCCTAATCCCATTTCCTCTCAGCAGCCGCCTTTATACTATCTCATACCCTCTCCTCACTCCACCAACCCTAGCCTCCACACTCAAATCACAATCCCAATCTGATATCACAGGGAAATCTTCCATATTTCCTTTCCTTTCTTCCATACAAAGAGATTATTACCAGCTCCTAAGCATTACAATGTGTTTGGTACTGAGTTATTTATTGAAGTTCATCAACATGCGTTCATTCGACTCTGATTCTGTATTATCGCCATGTTTTTGACTTGATACACTCATCACCAGGTTATATGGGTCCGTTTCAGTGAGAGTTTTTTAAACTATTTGGTTCTCTATCATGAACTAGGGTTTACCTAATTTTTCTCTATTCCGATTCTTAATCGATTCTGCATGCTATTATTTCCTTTATTATGTGTGCTTGTGGGGAACTTTAGAGAGTATGCAATTTGAGGGCAACAACAATTCACACAGTCGCGGTATGCTACGCGACGCGGCTGTGGAAATTTGAAAAAACGTAAAACATGAAAGTAATAGCCTTTTAAATAGCTTTCCCACGATATATTGTGTAGCACAAACTGATTTATGAGTGAAAAGTTATGTGTATTTTACTGGACAATGCTCAGTATGCCTGCTCGATTCTTCATTTCGTTCTTAAAGTTCACTATCATCCATTGATCCCCCAACACGATTCCAACTTAATCCTTGGGATTTTACTCAGACTTCAAAGCTCCAGAATAGCTTGAATTCATTTTATAACATCTATATAGATCGAAATCACTCCTACAATGCATAAAACACACATTTAGTGCAAAACACTAGCGATTAAAACTCAAACTCAATTAAAGTGCAGTAAATTAGAGTGTAATAAGCGACTAAAATACGTAATTATAGTCTATTATCACTTTCTTTGTTACATGCATATCCCTTCCCCTCCTCAGCTTTACTTGTTTAAATCTGCTATGACATGCACATCCCTTCCCCTGTGACCGCTCTTTTATCTTGTCAAAATTGTTATATCATGCTTACTTTGTACCTGCTTTGTTACATTCATGCATATATTCTATGAACTAAACTGACATCTTCCTTTTTTCTTTCCTCTCTTTCCAATATTTATTTTGCTATTGTATTTACCATTTTCACATATTTTATCATGCAAATATTTGGCAACGTGTTATCTCTGCATAAAGCATGCTCCACATCATACTCCACTCGTGCCAATTATCAACATAGGGAGCTTGATGAGTGTCTGCACTCTTCCAAAATTACCTTTTTTTAAATCAAAAAAGCTTATTTGCGGTAGACTAGTCGATCAGCGGTGCAGTCGACCCTCCTGTGCCTTTCCCCTCAAGTTGTCCACTTGAGAGTACCAGTCTAGACCATTATAGAAACCTTACACCAATGTCAAATGTACATGCATCATGTTAAACATAGTATGGGTTAGAACGTTGTTAACATAATAGCCTGCTAAGATAAACCTTGTGCAAAGTTCGACGGGATTTCCACAGTCTCAATGGACACTATCATATTACGTGCATTACTTGGAGAAAATATGCCAACGTGTTAATCATTATTGCGTAAACATTTTCTTGCATTAATGAAATAATGCAAATGTTGGCATCAATTTCTCCAAGTCAACGTGTCTCTTATGACTTCCTCGGGCACAATGAGGTCCCCTAATTAGGACGCGAATTATTGCATGGCTTTGTGAAACATGTTTTAATATCGTAAACACTCTTTTAATACCCCTTACTAACTTGGTTACCTTTTTCTTTTTCTTTCTTTTGATTATTCCCATTCCCCAAGGTTGGTTCGTGCATACTGACTTCTTCTCAAGAGCTGGACTGCTGCACCATCCCGGGCCCGGTGAATTCCTGGGTAGCCTTGCAAATTAGCATGAATTACTTTAAAAATAGTTTTGAGCATTTGAGACATTTTTCAGTATTTTGTTTTGAAATAATTTCTCGAGTCATCAAGCCGCACTTATTGACGTTTTAAAGATTTTATTTATGTTTTACTTCTTTTCGTATTTATTATTATTCTTTACATTTTCTTTTTCAGCATTATCATTGCCTATCCCGATTAATCTACGACTATGACATATAATGAGACAACGCAACATGAGGATAGTGACTCAGTCAATCATGACTAAAAATGCCGCCAATCTCAATAGTGATTTGATGAAATCCATGTGTGAAACATTCAAGATCAAGCATAGGAACTCCACAGCATATAGGCCGCAAATGAATGGAGCTGTAGAATCCGCCAACAAGAACATTAAGAAGATATTGAGGAAAATTGTGTACAATTACAAACAATGGCACGAGAAGCTGCCATTTGCTTTAGTTGGATATCGTAACACAGTTCGCACATCAACTGGGGAAACTCCCTACCTACTGGTTTATGGTACTGAAGCTGTTATTCCTGTCGAAATAGAAACCCCTTCTCTAAGAATCATACAAGAAACTGAGCTCAACGATGCGGAATGGGTACGACACCGGTATGAACAACTAGCTCCCATTGATGGGAAAAGAATGAATATGGTATGTCACAGTCAACTCTACCAGAACAGAATGGCAAGAGCTTTCAAAAAAAAGGTCAGGTCAAGGCAATTCACACTAGGGCAATTGGTGTTAAAGCGAATCTTCCCACATCAAGATGAAGCCAAGGAGAAGTTTTCACCGAATTGGCAGGGTCCCTACATGGTTCATCGGGTACTAACAGGAGGAGCACTTATACTTTCATAAATGGATGGAAAGATTTGGCCAAAACCTATCAACTCATACGTAGTCAAGAGATACTCTGTTTAGGATTTTTTGCATTTTCCCATTTGATGTAATTGAACTACGCTTGACCTGATTCTCGTTTAAGAGGGGATACGTAAGTAGACCTGTGGGTTCGGTCACATCTCAATAAAATCTTCATTTGCTCATGATCAGAAACTGAGGCAAGATCGAAAGTTCAGTCGACTTCGTCATGTATGGAACATCCAAAATGTATTGTCAGAAGAATGCACTTAAACTGGGGCAGAATTTTGAGGAGGACCCTCAAAATTCTAAAGCAAGAAGGTTGCAATGTCTCTAAATGTGTCACAGTCACCGGTTCATCTAAATTATTTGATCTTACATACTATAATACATTTCAAACAACTATATTCTTACAAATAATTTGTCAAATGCATACATTTTTTTGAAAACTTTATTTCTATGACAGTCAGGTGTTACCCAGGGTAACTCAAGCAGGACCTCACGACAAGAGTGAAGGCAAGCAAGGAGTCAAGAGCAAGAACCAACCTCCCCCCCTGCAAAACTCATGATTTTTCTTTGAATGCAGGCACGATAAACACAACATAAACATTCGTGAATACATACGCACAACAAATCACTACCTTCATGATGACAAGTTGCCAAACGCAAATACGTCCAACTAAGAAATACTTCACTCTCTCATAGTCACTCATTGTTTTTCTTGCATAAGGCTAAAGACTTCCTTTCCTTACATGAGACTAAGCACTGTCTCCATTTCCTGCATGAGACTAAGCATTGCCTCCATAATTGCATAAGGCTAAGCAGTGCCTTCCTCTGCATGAGACTAAGTATTGTCTCTTTTTCTTGCATGAGGCTAAGCGTTGCCTCTGTAATTTCATAAGGCTAAGCACTGCCTTTTCTTTGCATGAGCCTAAGCATTTCTCCATTAGTTGAAGAGGCTAAGAATTGCCTCCATAATTGAATAAGGCTAGGCAGTGCACTTCCTCTGCATGAGACTAAGCATTGTCTCCTTTTCTTGCATGAGGCTAAGTTGTGCCTCCGTAATTGCATAAGGCTAAGCACTGCCTTTTCTTTGCATGAGATTAAGTCCTGTCTCCCTTCTTCTGCATAAGACTAAGCACTGTCTTCATTTTTTGCATGAGGCTATTGCCTCCATAACTGCATAAGGCTAAGCAGTGCCTTCCACTACATGAGACTAAGCACTGTCTCCATTCCTTGCATGAGGCTAAGCATTGCCTCTATAATTGCGTAAGGCTAAGTAGTGCCTTCCTCTGCATGAGACTAAGCATTGTCTCCTTTTCTTGCATGAGGATAAGCATTGCCTACATAATAGCATAAGGCTAAGCACTTCCTTTTATTTTCATAAGATTAAGCCTGTCTCCCTTCCTCTACATGAGACTAAAAATTGTCTCCATTTCTTGCATGAGGCTAAGCATTGACTCCATTATTGCATATGGCTAAGCATTGCCTTCCTCTGCATGAGACTAAGCATTGTCTCCTTTTCTTGCATGAGGCTAAGCACTGCCTCAATAATTGCATAAGGCTAAGCACTGCCTTTCCCTGCATGACCATTGTATCCTTTTCTTCCATGAGGCTAATCATTGCCTCCATAATTGCATAAAGCTAAGAACTGCCTTTCCTTACATGAGACTAAGCATTTTCTCTGTTTCCTGCATAAGGCTAAGCATTGCATTTTCTTCGCATAGGACTAAAATATTGTCTCCACTACATAGGGCTAAGCACTGCCCTCATCTCATAAAAGACTGATTCTGGACTTGTCTCGTCCTCACATATGACCAAGCATCATATCTTTGCATTTCATAGGCTGAAATATCGCCATTTTGTCCAAAGGCATCATAGTTCAAAGGCATCATCCTCATAGCCGGGAGACACCATTCCATGGCCTAAGGATCTCTTGAAATTGCACACCATATAGGCATCATAGTCCAAAGGCACCATCCTCATGTCCCGAGGGCACCATTTCATGGCCTACGAATTCCTTATCATAAGCGCCATGGCCCAGGACGTCATGGTCTAAGAACCTCATCCTCAGCGTCCAATGACGACCTTCATGGTCCAAAGGGAATCTGCATCATGTTTAAATTTTTGCAACAACCTATATGTGTTCGTATGCACCATGTTTTGAGTTTTGCAGGTAACTCGGGAGGTAACTGTTCTGCAAACGGGAGCAATCTTCGCTCCGGTTTCCGTTCACAATGTTGACATCCTTTCACTGCTTCAAATGCAATAATTGATCCGTAATTGCCTACCCTTTACAATGTTCACATCCTTTGACAGTTCATATATCTTCCTTGTGATACACCCGTAGCGTTCATTTCGCATTCATGACTCTGTTCAAAGTTGTCCGTTACTTACAACAATATCCTATCCAAAGAACCTTTTCAAAACATGAGACCACTCTTATCATAACTCCAACGGTTTCGCTCGCCTTGGATACAGAACTATACATGGGTTGATTCCCGTAACACCAATTATATGTAGGCAACTCAGGAATCAGGGTTTGGACCCATTTTTCAAATCACATCATTCCCACTCAATTCAACCAAAATTGGTCATCATTTTCTCTACCCGACAACTCTTTCATCATTCCCGGGTAAAGAGGGGCAGTTGTTGATACCCAATTTTTCCCTCACATACTTCAATAAGTATATATACTTTCAAAATATCATTTTGCATCATTACTTAATTTACACAAGCATTTTTCATAATTTTTAAAGCTTTAAAATTAATTTTCTTGCATTTACATTATTTGAATATTTATTAATTATCCTTTAAGATTATTCTATGATGATTTAATTACCCAAAGTTATTATTTGCGTCAACATATATGTTTCAAAATATTTCACTTTATTTTATGTAAGTATATTTGTATTTGTTTAAGTTATTTACATTATTTTACAATAATAGCCTATATTTTATAATTTATTGCATTTGTCATTTTATTCAAGGTCAAAATAACTTTTTACATTTTTCTAATCTTCTATTGTTGATTTAAAGTATTAAGTTTCATAAATAGAATTTTTTATATTCTATTTAACTATTTTATTAAATTATTTTCCCCTAATTCCTTGTATTTTATAATATAGCGCAAGTTAGGCTAATTTTCGAACCATATTAGTGGCCCAAACACCCCAAACCCCTGTTCCAATTCACAGAGCCCAATCCAAATGACCCATGTGACCAACCAGGTCGCGACCCGTAAATGACCTGCCCAGCTCCCCTTTGATCTTGGCTGTTGATCTCAAATTATCAACGACCCATAATAAACCAACCCATTTCCTTATATCCAATCGCCCAAACCCTAATCCCATTTCCCCTTAGCAGCCACCTCTATACTCTCTCAAACCCTCCCCTCACTCCACAAACCCTAGTTGAATCACTCAAATCACAATCCCAATCTGATATCACAGGGAAATCTTCCATGTTTCCTTTCCTTTTTTGCACACACGGAGATTCTTACCATCTCCTAAGCACTACAATGTGTTTGGTAATGAGTTATTTATAGAAGCTCATCAACATGCGTTTGTTCGACTCTGATTCATTATTATCGCCATTTTGATGACTTGATACACTCACCACCAGGTCAAATGGGTCTGATTCAGTGTTTTTTTTTACTATTTGGTTCCCCATCATGAACTAGGGTTACCTAATTTTTCTCCTAATCCGATTCTAAATCGATTCTGCATGCTATTATTTCCTTTATTATGTTTGATTGATAGTTTTTCCTTGTTTGTTTATTTAAATTTTACTACTATATAAACCCTCCCCAATTCCCTTTTTGAACAGAAATTATTCATTGTACTCTCACTCTTACTAGTCCTATACTATTTTGAAATTCGAGCTCTTGGCCGGCTGGAAGACAAGGCCATCAAAATTCAATTATTAGACCTCTCTCCAATGCAAGCCCTGCCTGGGGTTCACCTGAAACCCTTGGAAACTCTGACGCACTGAGAATTTCATGGTTCATTGTTCTCCTGCAATCGCCGTTATTTCTGAGATTTTTAGTTTCACATTCTTTGTTCAACTTGTTTGCAACTGTTAGTGCTTCATACCTTTACAATTTCTACTTCTTTTTGCTTGTATTATGTGCAATAGTGCTGCTTGGATTCCTTTAAATTAACTTCGATATTAAGTCATTTCGTATACGAGTTTATCTGTCTTAATACCATTCTGCATAGCTTCATATAGCCTAGTCAATGTTTGTTGCACCTTATCTTAATTTCTTGTACTAAAACCCTTATGGAATTATGTCCTTGCTCAGAATTACTCTCTTCCTGTTGAATTCATTGTTTCTCTGCGAGTTATGTGGCAATAATGTGTAGATACTTATCCTAACACGTTCTCTTGCCACTGCTGGCTCTAACACGTGCCCATTATGTGTGTCCAACTTGATTAATTTTTGATCATTATGTCTATGGGTAGCTAGTTATTTATACATGTCGTTTGTGATAAGTCTATTCCTTAGATTCTTGGGAGGAGCTAATTGACACCCAGAATCAACCTTTTCCTTTATGGGACCCTGTTTCTACTTGCCTATATGAACCCATTTGATGTGGCAACGCTTTTAAGCAAACATGTTGCTTTGTTCTGGTGTTTGATCACTCATGCATTCATTGATATTACTTGTGTTCCAGTTGAATCCCAATACATATAGGTTTTATGATCATGCATAGTAGACTGGCTTGTGTTCTATGTTTTCCTGTAAGATGATATGTCTTTCTACCATATCCTTGTGTTCTATTCAGCATGATTAGGCTTATCTTTGATTATCATTCCCTGAATATGACTCTTCCTGACCATTCATGACTTGGATTTCTAAGCTTTAAATCCTTTAGGTTAGTCCCTTATATTTTGATCCTATAACCTCAGAGAACCTGATCCCCCTAACTCTCTCTCAATGTGTTTTTTTCTGCTCAATATGTTATCTCATGCTGATTGAGCCTGTAATGTTAGTATTTCCATATCAACTTGCCATCATGAAGCTAAGCCTTATTGATTCTCTTAGTCTTCATGTTCTTTGTTTAATCAATCCTGTTATGTTTGCTTCTGAAATACAAATGCACTTTTCTATAAATTATGTCATTTAGTCGCTGCTAGTAGGCCCACAATTCTGTAAGTGATTGCTATGTGTGTTTGTTTGGTTAAATTGTTAACTCACAATTGTTTGGTAAGTGAGACTCCATCTAGGTTGGATACGAGTCCGAATATGGACCTGGGTTGTACAACTAATACACTATAATGGTTGAGGTGAGTTTGGTTCTGGGTTTGCTACACACGTGGGAAGTGGGATCGTTAAAGACCCAGGCAGTGCTGGGTTATTTCCTTCTTGGGCCTACTCTACTTGTTGGGCCTGTAGTCACCTCGATCATTGACATTTGAGTTTATTTCTTATTTTATCTTTGGGCATGTAATAATTTGTAAACTGAACAGATTGGGAAAATTAGTAAAAGGGGAGGGATATTCTGATTCTCACACAAATGGGTAGAAAACATGCCTATAGGATCTACTTGATCTTGCTTGCTATTTTGTTCGATATGATTTATATACTAGTAGAAACCATGCCTATAGGGAATCACACACTCACTCCACTTTCTAATTATTAGAAGCATGAGTTTAAGTGCTTTACATGTTTACATGTCTACTTCTATGCGTTATTACGTAGCATGTCTACAGGAATCAAGCGTCAATAACTATTCGCTCAACTTGTGCAGCTGTAGTGTGTTTACTAGATAACATGCATATAGGATTGTATTAATTTATGCTCTGGTAATCCTCATTTAGATATTATGTCTATTGGGCTATACTTGATTAAATAATCGATTATATTTTGTTGTCTTACTACTCTGCCCACTTAGATAACATGCCTATAGGAATAAGCAATAAATCTGCCGATCATTAGAAGAACCTAGCTATAAATACTGCTACTTACTTAGAAAGTATTCCAATAGGTTCAAATACGAGTACTTATGAGTTTTTCAACGGCTTTCACTGCCCCATTGTGCAAATAACCTCAAATTGCTTATAACATAGTATGAAATCTGCCCGCGTGCATTTGTTGTTATGTGTGGAGGCTAACTTGGGCCTTAATTGTCTTTATGTGAATTCCTATCTGTTTTGAATGTCGCTTAGTTTTATTTTTTTGAGCAATCTAATTCAAGTCTAAAACCACCCAAATAGTAGGTCCAAAGCCTCCTGAATCATAGGCATGGGACGGGTAGCACACACATAAGGTACGAGTTAGAATTGAATTAGAACACTTTAGGTAAACTTTAACATAGTAATCGGGTAGTAGGAGATGATACTTTGTGCTTGATGAATAATATGAGAAACTCCTATCCAAAAGGAGTTGCGAAGTATTATTTATGTGGCACAGGGTGATCCTTTAGGCTAAAAAATTAGGACCCCCCCTTTTTATATATTTTCTATTAGACCAATGTAGTTGTATCCTTATAGATTTGTACTAATTCTCATTCTGTAATAATAAAATTCCTGAACCTTTATATTTTATTTTGTTTATTTGATCATCTAGCCTAATTACATAATCCAAATAGCCTTAAGTTCGGGCGGGACCCACAGTTGTGGACCTCGAAGAGTGCCTAATACCTTCTCTTTGAGGTAATTTGAGCTCTTACCCGATCTTTGGTGGCATTAACTAGTCAAATAAAGTTATTTGCATAATAGGTGCCCTAATGCACCTTAAAAATCGTTAGGTGATGACTCTTCTCTTTTTACACCTTAACCTTCATTTAAAAGAGTTGTCACATGTCGAAGTCCGATTTCACGTGAAAAAGGGGCACGACACTATTACAGGTCAATAGAATTCAGAGTTATAATTTACAGTCCAAATTATCTTATAAAGCAAGAAACAAATCAAACAGAACCAACTTGCAAATAGAAAATAAATACAAATACAAGCAAATAAGAGCACCCCACCCCACACTTAAGAGATTCCAATGTCCCAAATGCAAACAGTAGAAACAAGAGTAAAGAGGTAACTCCCTGAGGCCCTTGTTCTAATCCTCATCCACACCCTCAAAGGTGCGGAGGGAACAGAGTTCATGTCCTCATCCGGTGGCAGTTGTGCTCCCTTTGCCAAGCCCAGCTACTCCTGAGTGACAGTAGAGAGGGGGTAGTCCTACTGTAGCTCCGCCAATTCAGTCCCCCCTAACACTGGGAAGGTGCATATCAGCAAATAGTAGGTGCAGTGTCTTCTCAACATGAAGAAACCTCTAATCCATAAGATCAGCAGCATACGGTTAGTCTATCACAGTTGTAACATCAAAGGCCTTAGTAGACAGTAACACCGGGATTTTCCGATCATAATGATACTCCTCCTCTACATGATGCGTCCACAGAAGCCGAGTAATCATGATCGAGTAATATAGACAGCGGTCCCCAAATGGTCGTACTCGAGCCATGTGCTCAAGCATAACCTTGCCAAGATCGAACTTCATCCGGGTCAATATGGCATAAATGAGACACACCTTCACCCTTGATACATCAGTGTCGTTCTAGGTGGGCATAATTTTGGTATTAATCAACCATAGAAGAACCTTGACAAGACGCTAAAAAGTGCCTTTCTTCATATCCTTGTGGTACTCATTAGCATCCCGTGTCTAAGTAGCAAGTGAGTCAGCTCCACACAGTTGTCGTCGAATATAAGGATAGTTTGGCTGACAAAGAAGCCTCTAGAACAGCTTATGTGAGTGCTCCGTGAACCCCATAATCTGATTACTCACCTGCGATAAGAAAGGCACCATCTTCCCTTGAGTATGCACCTCGTAAAAAGCATCCAAACTGGCCTTAGGATGCCAGTTGGCGTAAACTCCTTCACCAAGTTCACGTCCACCACATCACCACGACGTAACAAACTTTCAAAACCTAGGAATCGGATGTTGTTGTATATCCCAGAGTACTTCTTGGCTAGCTTGACATTATCTATACCAACTTCAGGTACGTGCTCGCCGCAGGAAAAAAGGTCATGTGCCATTTTCTAGCATGATTTGGCACTACCCAAATGCCATACTTACAGCCTGGGACCACATCCGCATCTGGATCAATGTGCTCCATCTCCTCCTCCACTGGGGCGGGGGTGGTGCCCACCTACCTACTCTCCGACTACTAGAGGCACCTCGGAGGAACCTGTGTTAGCACGTTTGCTGGGACAGACATTGTACCTGCACAAGACGAACACAATTAGCCACAACACCTAGAACAAAGAGCAAGACCAAATGAGGTTACCACCCCACACTTATGTCATTGGCATGTCCACAAGTACAATGTATACCTGGGAATCAAACTACCCCATTGAAAGCACGTCAAAAGTCATCAATACCCCACCCAACCATCGAACTAATATTACAACAATACAAACAACGATTACACTACACTATTGTAAAATACAAAATCAAGAAGCTAAACTAGTAACTAAGAAAGAAAAACAAGAAGTTATACTACACTACTACACAAGTACTTAATATGAACTGGACTTCCAAATTAACAACTAATAAAATAACGGAGTGCTCCACCGAGTAGCACTCGAGGCTAACACTTCACAACTTCACAAAATTTGTGCATGACCGCCCACACCACAGTCATCACATTATCACTTACCAATTATCCTCTAATTAAGCAACCAACTTCACATTCTATATCATTAAGGCATTTTATGAAACACATTGTAGGCACCAAGTTCAACTTATAATTTCAACTCAAATTGGTCTAGGACCACCACATAACAACACCAATCACAACACTCAACCCAACCACAACATCACCACATCTTCGTAATAGCACAAAGTGCACAAAATTTACACTAAACTCACCAATTTTCGG
>ML320856.1:0-13202 GCA_005239505.1 Nicotiana paniculata | reverse complement strand
TAACTCGATAGAATACAGTATCGAGTGCCAGTCATGCCTCCCCTAGTTTGGGGCGTGACACTTTTGTTGGGTCCGAGTATTTGGTATGTGTACCTTGTTTTGAAATATGTGAATTGACTGTTCAAATGTGTTGAGACATGAGATTCCATTCTCTGATTTTCCTAGTTGATTGTCATGCTACCGTGTTGTATGAGGTTGTGAAAAGTGTTTGATGTGTAATGAACGAAAGATTGATAATGTGCTCAAATGTGGGAATGTGTAAAATAGTTAAAAGCCGTACGTGGAAAGTAATGAAAAAGAGTATTGTGAAACGATGTAACTGAATTGGGCGATTATGACAACACCGTGTTCATGAAATTACTACTCGATAAGAGTTATGGTGCCTTGTACCCAAATAAATAAGTTGTTGATATGAACTTGTATTCCTTGAAATGGTGATGAAATTGTTTGTGATTGTGCTTTGAATTAAAATTGTTAGGCGGGGTCGGGTTGCGCGCCGCAACGCGAAGTAATAAGGCTGATGGGTTGTGGTGATAAGGGTGGCCGAGGTAATAAGGATGGAATGTGATCGTTATCACTACTGAAATGAAAATCTATGAGCTCTTGAATATGATGATGTTGAAAGGGAAAAAGGAGAGATTGTGAAACTTGTTTGATTTTGGTTGTTTCCTTTCACGTGCATTGATTAATTGGTTCTATTGTTGTTCCTTAATTGTGTATTGTTTGATTGTACTTGGGATAAAGTTTGTTTATACATACTAGTACTATTCAACAGTGCTAACGTCCCTTTTGCCGGGGGCGCTACACCTTTTATATGGATGTAGGTGGGTCCATAGCAGGTTGCTTAGCTCGCCGTTAGTGGTGCCTTCTCCTCATCCTTTTTCAGCTTTACTGGTGAGCCCCACTTCCTCTCGGGGCCATGTGTAGTTCATGCCTTCTCCTTTTTGAGTATATTATGTATTGTAAGGTATAGCCGGGGCCTTGTTGCCGGCAAGTATTTTATAAACTCCTAGTACTCTTAGAGGCTCCATAGACACTATGTGGGTGTATATGTATATTTTGGGCAGTGGTTGTATGTATTTGTAATCGTGGTCCGTATCGGGAAGTGTTGTATCTAATATGTATGAATTGGGGAAATCTAGTACAATAATGTAACATGGGGGGAGTGAATTAATGTGGTATTCATGCACTTTTAAGCTTATCTCACCGTTTCACATAAATAATGTATGTTATAGACACGGGGGAAACGCATTGGGTGGGAAAGGCAAATCAGGTTCGCTCGACTGGGGTCACCCGGTCGAGTGCCGGTCGCGTCCCTCGATTTTGAGGCGTGACAAATTAATCATTACCAATCTACACTTCAGTTCATCATTTAACCATCATATGGGTTTCACATAATTTCATTCACTCCAAGGGGTTGTACATTACTCAAATAGTCACAACATACACAATTTTGGCACAACTTGAGAAGTTACAATAGTAGAGCAATTAGGGGAAAATAGGGTGCTTTTGCACAAAACTGAACATAACATATAATTTCTTAGATATGACAATTCACACGATCACTACTAGACTTATTCAAACAGATGGGATATTTTTCTTTCATTTCATTTTCCGCTTCCCACGTGGCTTCCTCATCTTGCTGCCTTCGCCACAACACTTTAACTGAAGCAATTTCTTTGTTCCTCAATCTACAAACTTGCCTATCAAGAATAGCAACTGGAACCTCTTCTACGATAATTCTTCATTAACCTCAATAGTCTCAACTGGCACGATGGCTGATGGATCTCCAACCACTTTCTTCAACATAGACACATGGAACACCGGGTGCACTAATGACATCTCAGGGGGCAATTCCAGCCTATAAGCCACCTGTGATATCCTTTGGGCAATCCTATATGGCCCGACATACCTTGGGTTCAATTTCCCTTTATTACCAAACAACATTACTCCCTTCATGGGAGACACCTTTAAGAATACCCAATCATCTACTTGAAACTCCAAATCTCTTCGATGGACATCCGCATAGGATTTCTGACGATTCTGAGCAGTCTTCATCCTTTCCTGAATGAATTTAACTTTTTCCATAGCTTGGTGCACAAGATCTGGTCCTAAAAATTCTATCTCACCAACCTCAAACCACCCGATCGGAGATCTACATCTCCTTCCGTACAATGCCTCAAATGGGGCCATCTGAATACTAGCATGAAAACTATTATTGTAAACAAATTCTATAAGCAGTGAGTGTTCATCCTAGCTACCCTTGAAATCTAATACACAAGCCCGCAATATATCTTCAAGCGTCGAATAGTCCGCTCTGCTTGATCGTCCGTCTGTGGGTGGAAAGTTGTGCTGAGATTTACCTGAGTATCCAAACCTTGCTGAAATTTCTTCCAAAAGTTAGTTGTGAACTGGGCCTCTCGATCCGAGATAATAGATACTGGAGTGCCATGGAGCCTGATTATTTCTTTGATATGCAACTGAGCGTACTGTTCTGCAGTATCGATGGACTTGACTGGCAAGAAGTGAGCTGATTTCGTGAGCCGGTCCACTATTACCCAAACAAAGTCGAACCTACGTGGAGTGCGAGGTAACCCCACCACAAAGTCCATATTGATCATCACCCATTTCCACATCGGTATTTCCATAAGCTGTGTCAATCCACCGGGCCTCTGATGCTCGACCTTCACTTGCTGACAAGTCGGACACCTAGCCACAAAGTCCGCCACACCCCTCTCCACACCATTCCACCAATAAATCTCTTTGAGATCATGATACATCTTCGTAGGACCTGGGTGTACTGAATACCTGGAGTTGTAAGCCTCTGCCATTACCCTCTTCCGAAGATCATCCACATCTAGAACGCATAACCTCTCTTGACACCATTGGACACCGTCATCATTGCCGAGTGAGAATGTTGAAGTCTTGTGATTCAAAATTGCTTCCCTCAATTGTGCCAAATTTGGATCCCTGAATTGCTTTCCCTTGACTTCTGCCACAAGCGAAGACTCCGCTCCATTACGTACCACGACATCCCCTTCATCTGAGGTCGAAAGACAGACCCCCAGACTAGACAATTGATGAACCTCCCAAGCCAAAGGCCTCTGACCTGCTTCCAAATGAGCCAAGCTACCCATGGATTTCCGACTAAGAGCGTCGGCTACCACATTCGCCTTCCCTGGATGGTACAAAATATATATCATAGTCCTTGAGCAATTCCAACCACCTCCGCTGCCTTAAGTTCAACTCCTTTTGTTTGAATAAATACTGAAGACTCTTGTGGTCTGTGAACACGTCCACATGAACCCCATAAAGATAATGCCGCCATATTTTTAATGCAAACACAACCGCCGCGAGCTCCAAATCATGCGTCGGATAATTCTTCTCGTGATTCTTGAGCTGTCTAGAAGCATATGTTATTACCTTACCACCTTGCATCAATACAATCCCCAAACCAACCCTTGAAGCATCACAATACACCACAAACCCTTCCGAACCTTCTGGCAAGGTCAACACTGGCGTCGTAGTCAATCTTAATTTCAATTCCTGAAAACTCATTTCACAAGCATCGGACCACTGGAACTTAACTGCCTTCTGCGTCAGTTTAGTCAATAGGGAGGCGAGGGTAGAGAATCCCTCCATAAACCGATAATACCCAGCTAGACCCAAGAAACTGCGAATCTCTGTCGGGGTCGTTGGCCTAGGCGAATCCTTCACCGCTACAATCTTTTGGAGATCAAACTGAATCCACTCCCTAGAAACAACATGGCCTAAAAAGGTGACTGATTCTAGCCAAAACTCACATTTTGAAAACTTTGCATACAATTGGTGCTGATGAAGAGTCTGCAGAACTGCCCTGAGGTGTCCCCCTAACTCCGTGAATAAATAAGAATATCGCCAATGAAGACAATCACAAAGGAGTCGAGAAACAATTTGAAAACCCGATTCATAAGATCCATAAAAGTTGTTGGGGCGTTAGTTATCCCAAAAGACATTACCAAAGCTTCAATGTGCCCATAACGAGTCCTGAAGGAAGTCTTAGGAATACCCTGCTCCCTGATTTTTAACAGATGATACCCGGATTGCAAATCAATCTTTGAGAATAACTTAGCACCTTTCAACTGGTCGAACAAATCATCTATCCGAGGCAATGGGTATTTGTTTTTTATGGTGACCTTGTTGAGCTGCCGATAATCAATACATATACGAATCGATCCGTCCTTCTTTCTGACAAAAGGAACCGGTGCGCCCCAAGGCGACACACTAGACCGAATGAAACCCTTTCTAACAGACCTTTCAATTGTTCTTTTAACTCTCTCAATTCTGTTGGCGCTATTCGGTAAGGTGGAATAGATATTGGCTGCGTATCTGGAAATACAACAATCCCGATCGATCTCCCTATCTGGTGGAATCCCAGGAAGTTCGCCTGGAAATACCTCAAGAAATTCAGTCACAATAGGCACAAATTCGGGAGCAGGCACCCCTGAAGTGGTGTCCACAACCCGGACCAAATGGTAGATGCACCCTTTTCTGATCATATTTGAGGCTTTAAGGTAGGAAATAAATATACCTCTTGGCACAACATTATTTCCCTCCCACTCGATAACTGATTCATTAGGAAACTCAAGCCTCATAATCCTGGTTCAGCAGTCGAGTTTAGCAAAGAACGAATAGAGCCAATTCATCCCCATAATTACATCAAAATCTACCATTTCTAACACAATAAGATCGGCCGCGGTATCCCGACCACGCACCGTGACAACACAATTCCTATAGACTCGCACGGCCGTAATAGAATCACCAACCGGACTCGACACAGAGAATAGCTCGTGAAGCTGTTCGGGTCCTATCCCAAAACTTGAAGCAATAAATGGAGTAACATATGACAAAGAAGACACGGGATCAATAAGAGCATAAACATCATATGACTGAACAGTCAGAATACCTATGATAACATATGGGGAAGCCTCGGCGCTCTGGCGACCACTCAAAGCATAAAAGCGGCTGGGTCACTATTGACCCCGCGCTCTACCCCTAGCTGATCCGCACCCTACTGGTGCTGGAGGGTGTGCTGAAGATGTAGCGGCTGAAGAGCTGGATGGCTGAGCAGTACCCCTACCCGCGCCCTAACTAGGTGCGCGGCAGTCTCGCTGGATATGGCCTCTCTCTCCACATATATAGCATACCGGTATATCCAAGTAACAAGGCTCTGAATGAAACTTCCCACACTTAGGGCATGGGGCCCTCCGCTGCTGCTGGAACCTCCCACCGGAATAACCCGACTGATGGAACCTCCTGCTGTCTGGACCTGGTCTAAAGCGACCTCCCTGCTGATAATTGTGCCCTGATGGCGGGGCACTGGCTGAGGATTGAGCATATGACTGGATGGCCCTGATGACCCTCTCCCAAGAACTGATCTCCCTCCTCCAACTGAACTCCCAGGTTTTCCCGCTGATCGGGCCCTACTACCACTCTCCCTCTCCATTCTTATCTTCAACTTCTGAGCCTCTGTGGACTGGGCGAATTCCACGATCTTCCCATAATTCATATCCGAATGCAAGGCAGCTGTAGCAGCTTCATTAACAACCAAGGGACCAAGGCCCTCAACAAACCGTCGAATTCTGGCTTCCATAGTCGGCATCATGTGAACAAAATATCTGGACGAGCGCACAAACTCCGTATGATACTCCCACACACTCGTGTTGCCCTTCTTGAGGGACTCAAACTCTGTAGCACGGGATACCATAATCTCGGCAGGCAAGAAATTATCCATAAAGGCTTTAACAAACTCCTCCCACCTCGTCGGAGGGCTCCTCTCTCCACGAGAACTCTCCCACATTTCAAACAACAAATATGCCGCTTCCTTCAGACGATAGGAAGCCCACTCAACCCCCTATGTCTCAGTAGCCCTCATAACTCGGAGGGTCTTGCACATCTCATCAATAAACTCCTGAGGGTCGGTGCCTGTGAACTCTGGAGGGGCTAACCGCAGAAACTGGTTGACCCTGGAACCCGAGGAATCCCCTTTCTCGCTAGAGGATGCAGGGGAAGCATGTGATATTTGGGCCTGGGAAGCCACCAGCTGAGTCAACATCTGAATAGCTCCCCTAAGGTCCCCATCAGAAATACCTGAACCGGAATCTGGGACTGAAGAAGGATCAGGAACATCAGCGGGAGGGACTGTAGCACCCTCCGTTGGAGCAGGAATAGGAATATCCTGGCCTGGGATGGAAGAGTCAGGCAGATTCAGGGTCAGGGAATCATTCTCACCTGCACCATCAGATAAAGAATTCGCGGCCACTCCTGGGGTGACATTGGCCTCTAGGCTGAGTCGAGCTCTCTTCTTGGGTGCCATTTACTGAAAATTGGAACAATGCACAACTTAGAGATAGACAACCTCACCTTCCACTACATCGCACGATATAGAATAGCAATAAAATGGTACTTTCCTAAATGTCCATGCAGCCCCTAATTATAGATGTGGTTGACAACACATCGATAAGAAGGGTTCTACAAGACATGGCTCCGAGACATCCTAGGACACTTTTAAAACCTTAAGCTCTGATACCAAGTTTGTCACGCCCCAAAACCAATAGACGAGACTGGCGCCTCACCAAGTGAACCTAGTCAACCGGACCTGGATTGCCTTTCCTACCAAACGCGTTCCCCCGTATATACAATGCACCATAATCCATATGAAACAGCAACTTAGGATTTAAGCCTGGATTTAGAAACTCAAGATCATATCTCTTTTATCATTTCAACAGTTGATTCCCAAAAACATATATAATACATACATAACTTTCCAATACGGACCACGATTCCGAATACGTACAACTACTACCCAAAATACATATATACACCCACATCTTGTCTACGGAGCCTCTACGAATACTAGGAGTTTATACAATACTTGCCGGCAACAAGGCCCCAGCTATACCTTACAATACATAACAGACTCAAAAGAGATGGCATGAATTACACACGGCCCCGGGAGGAAGTGGGGCTCACTAGTACTGCTGAAAGATAAGGAAGAGGCACCACTAACGGCGAGCTGAGCTACCTGCTATGGACCCACCTACATCCATATAAAATATGTAGCACCCCCGGAACAAGGGACATTAGTACTGTGGAATATTACTAGTATGTATGAGCAAACTTTACTCAAAGTAAAATCAAGAGATGCACAGATAGAAAGCAATTAAAGGAACCAAACATAGTGCACAGTGATACAGAAACAAATACAATTGAGAGCCTCACAGATTCTTATTTCAACACAATCACATTTCAGCTTTATTACATTCTAGTGCGGCGTGCAACCCGATCCCACCGTACAGTTTATACTCCACCCTTGTTACCTCTCCACCCTTATTACTTTGTGTTGTAGCATGCAACCCGATCCCACCGTACAATTACACTCCACCCTTGTTACCTCTCCACCCTTATTACTTCGTGTTGCGGCGTGCAACCAGATCCCACCGTACAATTTACACTCCACCCTTGTTACCTCTCCACCCTTATAACTTCGTGTTGCGGCGTGCAACCCGATCCCACCGGACCATCACATTTCATGGAAAATAATACAGCCCACAATTCAATCACAGGGTTTCATATCATCAAGAGTACAATTTCATAACACCCAACCAATCATGTGTTCATAATAGTCTTTATCATCCATTAATTCAACCACAAAGATGCTCATCAACAAGAATATAGATTCATTACAACCGACAATCTATGTGAAGTTAAGCCACAATGAACCTTGCCAACAATGAGTCATATACGATATTTCCATGGTCATTTAGTTCAATTAGATCAATTCACAACTCCCTTTCATCACTTGTTACACAGCCCTTGTCATTTAGATACATTTACACATTTGAGTTTGTTACCATTCTTTCATATCAACATACTCAAGCATTTAACGAACCTTGCACATGATAGAGTGATCACATAGAAGTCACCTTTCACAATTTCAATTATCACGATAGTCGACTAAGTAAAATCAGAGAATGAAATCTCACACCTCAACACAACCGGACAATCAATTCACATATACTCAACAAGAAACTCATACCGAATGTTCGNTCTAGCACCGTCAATCTATTCCACAATGTGACATATTTCACTTAGAATTAGGAATCTTGTGCTCAATTGAGCATTTTATCAAACACTATGTGACCCCTTAGACTACTAACCCCCTTTTTGAGAATAATTACCCAAACTTGTTTTTCCCTTTACTAGATTACGGGATTTAACTCACATGTATGCAAGATTTCACTTTTTATTTTCAAGAACCAATCTATGTGTGTTTTATTCTTACCCAAAATCTGAGAAATTGGGGAAATAGGGTGAAGACTTACCTCTTTGGGTGAAGAAGATGACAATAACTCGATAATTTCCAGGCTTGAGTGATTTTGGAAAATCAAATTGGATGATGTTAGAAGCTCTCTCTCAAGAACTCTCTTTTTCTCTCTCTATTTTTGGTGAGAAAATTGTTACAATGAAGGGAGGGGTGTTTTATAAAACAGGGGGTTGGGTCTTAAATTTAGAAAATAGGAGCCACGACACAGAAATGCGGTCAGGAATGCGATCGCATTCCTGCTATGCGGTCCGCATTCCTGTCACATAGTTGGCCTTCAAATGGGCCAAAACGGGAACCACACCGCCCGGTTATGTGACCACTATGCGGTCCACATACCTGTTATGTGATCGCATAGTGCGTCGCATAACCTCCCTCGCAAAAATCATGGGGCAGGAATGCGATAATTATGTGGTCCGCATACCTAAAATATGATCGCATTCCAGGCCGCATAGTTGTCCTTGATTTGGACAGGCTACTGTCCAGGTATGAGGTCCGCATACCTGTTATGCGATCGCATAGTGCGTCGCATAACGCGCAACTTCTAGAAAATTTAATCTTTCAAGTTTTAGGATACTTTTTACTCAAAATAGTAGCGTTTTAAGAATTTCTACAGTTGTAACAGCACAGGGACCTATTCGCGCATTATTTTAGACATTGAAAATTTACGGGTATTTACAAGAAGAATTGGGTAAAGTTTTTGGATGCTACTCAACTGTGTTTTAATTCACAAAAGAGCTCTAGTACAAACAAAAGAGCTTTTGAAATTGTTACCGGACAACAATTTCTACTCCCACACACCGTTAATGCACCAAACATGTCTAAATCTCCTCGAGCTACTAGCTTCTCAAAAGAATGGAAGAAAAATTTGGAGATAGTGTAGAGCTATCTTGTCAAAGCCCAAAAGCGGATGAAGAGGCATACGGATCAAAATTGTCACTTTGTTGAATACCAAGTAGGAGACAAAGTGATGGTCAAAATTCCAAAGCGGTACTTGTTTGCAGGGGTCCATGACCCTCGCCTATAGCATAAATACATTGGACCCTTGTCCA
The DNA here is from genome assembly GCA_005239505.1 of Nicotiana paniculata. Lineage (NCBI taxonomy): Eukaryota > Viridiplantae > Streptophyta > Magnoliopsida > Solanales > Solanaceae > Nicotiana > Nicotiana paniculata. Next base: position 3,788 of record ML320856.1, on the reverse strand, counting down.
TTGAAAGGCACATCGGGAAAGTTGCATACCAGGCGAATACCACATCTTGGTGAAAAGTCCATCCCGTCTTCCATGTCACCCTTCTGAAACCTTTTCGGGAAGACACGGAGGATCCTTCACAGAGCCAACTCACAATTCCCAATATTCAAGGCCCCAATTCAACCGGGAAAAGGCGTGCTGAAGCTATTCTTGATGATCGGGTGATTCACGCCTCAAGGATCACCAAGAGTTCTTGGTGAAATAGCAGGATTGTGATGCAGAGGAGAATACTTGGGAGAGGGGAAAAAACCTCAAAGCCTACAAGAGCCTAATTGATGATTATCTTGCAAGTAAGTTACCGAGGAGGACATCGCTAACTCAGGTAGTGGATAATGTCATGGGCGGCTTTCCAGCCATGCCCCGATGACCCCTTGGACGCGCCGCGTAGTGTCCTGGCAAGCCTTCCAACACCTAGCGCCACGGACGGCCCCGTGGTCTTGGCTGAGCCAAGTGACAAGAGCGCATGTGCCTTTATCGCCCCACTGATATCCCTCTCCAGCGCCCAGCCGCAGGCAGATGCCAACAGTGTCGCGCGCAGATTGTGATGCCAAAGATAAGGTTGCTGACAACGGACCTATTTCTACCTTGTAGAAAACTAAGTCCTTTTCATTGTAAATATAGAGCAGTTTTATTCCATGTACTTCCATTATGTTTCTCTAGCTTAGTTAGATCAAGTCTTGTAACTTTGGTTTATTGTTTTAAGCACTATTATGGGGGATCAAGCAATCAAACTTTCTAGAAAGCAAATAATTCTCTATACTGGTGTCTCTCCCCCTCGACACCGTGTTGCCTTTCTGTAATAAGCTTCATTAATGCAATCAAGATTTCTTTCAATTCTCATTTTTTTCTCCCAATTTCTCTTTACCTTGATTTTCCCGTACGGCACTAACAATCTCGTCTAGCTTTCTTTCAATTCTCATTTTTGTTCTCTCAATTTCTCATGACATTGGTTTTCCCGTACGGCACTAACAATATCGTCTAGCGTACGGAGAGGACCTCAGTTGGTGGACAACAACTGCACTAACATCAGTTGCTTTGCCTTACATCGCCCTTCCAAGGAATCTCAAGAAGGCGTCGTGTAACAGCTATGACGCACGAAAATCTAGGGGTCAAGCACAATTCTAGTTTAATAGCCCGAAAACACCACGAAATGAGTAACGGTTATGGAGAGACGGTGACTATTGTTTTTAGGCATTTTTTATAAGCCAGCAAAATTTTAGGCGATTCGAGTCCGAGGGCCTAGGCCCATGCAGATGGGGTGAGCTATAACCACACGAAAATGTGGGAATCGAATGAAATTCCAGTTTTATGGCCCTAAAACGCTAAAAAGGGAACATTCATGGCGAGGTGATGTCTATTGTTCCTTAAATCATTTTTGATGGGCCGATAAAATTTTAGGCGATCTAGTTCTGGTCGCATGGGCGATGCATATGACGTGGGATATAGCACATGAAAATCTGGGAATCGGGCGAAATTTCAGTTTTATGGCCCTAAAATGCCAAAAACCGAGAAAGGATCATGGCGAGGCAGTGACAATTTTTCCTTAGGATATTTTTGATGAACTGAAAATCTTTTAGGTGATCCGGGTCCGGTGACCCGGGCCCATGCAAAAGGCATGGGCCATAGCATACGAAAATCTCGTAGTCGGGCAGGATTCAAGTTTAATGGCCTTAAAACGCCAAAAACGAGTAACAGTTATGGCGAGGCGATGATAATTGTTACTTAGGAAGTTTTCACATAACGAAAAAATATTAGTCAATCTGGTGCGGTGGCCTGACCCATGCAGAAGGCGTGGGCTATGACACATAATAATTTGGAAATCAGGCAGAATTTCAGTTTTCTGGCCCTAAAATACAAAAAAAAAAAAACAAATAACGGTCATGAAAAGGTGGTGATTATTGTTCCTTAGGATATTTTTTATGTGCCGACAAAATTTTAGGTGATACGGGTTCGGTGGCCCGGGCTCATGTAGAAGGTGTGGGCTATAGCACACGAAAATCTGAGAATAAGCAGAAGTCCAGATTTATGGCCCTAAAATGCAAAACAAATGAGTAACAATCATGGCGAGGCAGTGACTATTGTTCCTTAAGTCGTTTTTAGGGCCGGCAAAATTTTAGGCAATTCGAGTCCGGTGGTCTGGGCCCATGCAGAAGGCATGGGCTACAGCTCACAAAAATCTTGGAATCGGGCAGAATTCTAGTTTTATGACCCTAAAATGCCAAAACAAAAAGAGTAACGGTCATGGTGAGGTGGTGACTATTGTTTCTTGACGTTTTTTATGGGACAATAAAATTTTGACGATTCGGGACAAGTGGTACGGGCCCATGCAAAAGGCATGGGCTATAGCACAAAAAAATCTAGGAATCAGAGGGAAGTCCAGTTTTATGTCTCTAAATAGCCAAAAAAAGAGTAACGGTCATGTCGAGGCGGTAACTATTGTTCCTTAATTAGTTTTTGATGGACCAACTAACTTTTGGATGATCCAGGTACGGTGGACAGAGCGCATGCAGAAAGCATGGGCTATAGCACACGAAAATCTGGTAATCGGGAGGAATTCCAATTTTATGGCCCTAAAACCCCCCAAAAATAAGAAACAACCATAGTGAGGCGAGGAATATTGTTCCTTAGTACGTTTTTGATGGGCCTAAAAAACTTTATGAGATTCGGTTCTGGTGGCCCGGGCCCATGTAAAGGCATGGGCCAGAGCATACGAAAATCTGGGAATCTAACAACTCTAGTTTTATGGCCCTAAAACGCCAAAAACCAAGTAACGGTCATGGAGAGGTATTGACTATTGTTCCTTAGAACGTTTCTAATAAATCAAATAATCGAGCGAAATTCTAGTTTTATGGCCCTAAAACGTAAAAAAAATGAGTAATGTTCATGGAAAGGCGGTGACTATTGTTCCTTAGGTTATTTTTATGGGCCGGAAAAATATTAGGCGATTCAGGTTCGGTGGACCGGGCCCATGCCGAAGGCATGAGCAATAGCTCACGAAAATCTGATAATCGGGCAGAATTCTAGTTGTATGCCCCTAATACGCCAAATAACGAGTAACGGTTATGGTGAGGCGGTGAATATTGTTCCTTACGTAATTTTTTATATGCCGAAATTTTTTTAGGTTATCCAGGTTCGGTGGCCCGGCCTTATGCCGAAGGCGTGGGCTATAGCACACGAAAAACTAGGAATTAGATAGAATTCAAGTTTTAAGGCCCTAAAACGCCACAAAAAGAGTAACGATCATGGTGAGACAGTGAATATCGTTTCTTAAGTTGTTTTTTATGGGCCGGCAAAATTTTAGGCGACTCGGATATGATGGACCAGGCCCATGTAGATGGTGTAGGCTATAACACATGAAAATGTGGGAATCGAGCGGAATTCCAGTTTATGGTCCTAAAGCGCCAAACAAAGAGAGTAACATTCATGGTGAGACGATGTATATTATTCCTCAGGTATTTTTTATGTGCCGACAAAATTTTAAGTGATTCGGGTCTGGTCGCCTGGGCACGGGCTCGAGCGAAATTCCAGCTTTATGGCCCCCACACTTAAACCTTTGCTCGTCCTCGAGCAATCACACTACACTCATGTACACAACTTTTTAAGCAAATCTCTTAACACGTTATACCAAGAATATTTAAAACAATTCAAGCACACCGGTGTGACATCCTCGCCTCAATAGTCGACTTACATATACCATATTCTATTCATAATCCACTCACTACTCTAACTTAGAGGTCAACAACATTACC
>ML320855.1:0-11740 GCA_005239505.1 Nicotiana paniculata | reverse complement strand
AATATCCCAGATTATATTTGCAGCGCCCGTTTAGTCTTTTTATAAGACATAGTTGAGCGTGATTAACGACGCATCAATCAGTCACGTGAAATTCACAACACCCACAAGTTGAAGCGGTCGATCACCCACAAACGGTATGACGGTCTCGAAGAAAGTATCATCTTCGATGAGTCGGATACCCACAATTTGACCTTTCCTCACTATGAGTCTCTTGTTATTACTTTACGAATTTCAGATACCGATGTAAAATGGATTATGGTAGATGACGGAAATGGCACATGTATTATCCATCCTAGAGTTATCGCACATATGAGACTCGAAGACGAGATAATACCACGCTGCATAACGCTAACATGTTTTAACAATGTAGTTGAGTGAACCTCCGGAGAGATCACACTGCTCGTTCTGGCCGGTGGTATCACCCTGGAAACAATGTTTCACATCATGAATCAAGATACAGTGTACAATGCCATCATAGGACGACCCTGGATACACTATGAGGGCCATCCCGTCCAGCCTATATCAGGTCATCAAATTTCCCACCCCATGGGGAGTATTCAGCATTCGCGGCGAGCAGCGCACGGCCCAAGAATGCTATCGCATCGCCCAACACTGCACATACACTCAACAGTTGAAAAGTAAAGGCGCATAAGCATAGAAATTAGTGAGGTCGAGGTCAGACAATGACGAACAAAGAGATGTCATCAAAGACCCCGACGTCGTGGAAGCCACAAGATCAACTGTGGAAGACCTCGATCCCGTTCAGCTGGGTAAAAATTACCACAATAAAAAAGCTTACATCGGCCACAAACTCCAAGAACCGGGTAAATTCCATAAATTTTTTACTGACAAAGCGGACTTGTTTGCCTTCTCCCATACATATATGCCAGGCATCCCGAAGGAAATAGCAACACACAAGCTGAATGTCGACCCACTCTAACCGCCGGTACGACAAATCAGAAGAAAATTAATGCCGCAATAAATGATGCCATCCACGAAGAGGTGGAGAAACTGCTCGCAAACGGTTCTATAAGGGAGTTGAAGTACCCTCAATGGTTCGCCAACGTGGTCATGGTGAAAAAGAAAAATGGGAAATGGCGCATGTTCGTGGACTTCACGGATTTGAACAAGGCCTGCCCGAAAGATTCATTCCCGTTGCCTCAGATTGATCAGCTCATCGACGCAACAGCAAGGCACGAGCTGTTAAGTTTCTTGGATGCCTACTCCGGTTACAACCAGATCCTCATGGAGAAGGAGGAGCAATAGAAAACCACTTTCATCACCCACCAAGGGACGTACTGTTACAGAGTCATGCCGTTCGGACTGAAAAACGCAGGGGCAACTTATCAGAGGCTAGTAACCAAAATGTTCAAAGAGCAGCTTGGCAAAATGATGGAGGTATATATAGACGACATGTTGGTCAAGTCAAAAAGAAAGGAAGATCACATCAACCATTTGAGGGAGGATTTCGACATACTTAGGCGGTATGACATGAAGCTGAATCCCGAGAAATGCGCCTTCGGTGTGACCTCAGGGAAATTCCCCGACTTCTTGGTGTCGTAGAGAGGCATTGAAGTTAACACCGACCAAATCAAGGCTATAGAAGGAATACCAAAAAATTTGACCAGCAAGAAGCAAGTGCAAAAGCTAACTGGCCATATAGCCGCCCTATCAGCGTTCTCAAAAAGGACAACGGGCTCCAATAGAATTCCGAGTGCGTCAACGCCCTAAGAGAACTAAAGGCATACTTGTCCTCACCCCCGCTGCTTGCTAAGGCAGAACCCGGAGAGCGCCTCCTAATCTACCTCGATGTGTTCGACGTTGCAGTGAGTGCGGTCCTGGTCCGTGAAAACAAAGGTATGCAGTCTCCAATCTACTACATTAGCAAAACCTTGGTCGACACCGAAACGAGGTCCCCCCACCTCGAAAAGCTGGCCCTGGCTTTAATCGTAGATTCACGAAAGCTTAGACCTTATTTCCTATGCCATCCATCTCAGTGGTCACGAACTTTACCCTGAGGAGTATCCTACACAAACCCGAGTTGTCGGGTAGGTTGGCTAAATTAGCCATCGAGTGAAGCGAGCACGTATAATCTATCAGCCACAAACATCGATAAAGTCGCAAGTACTCGCCGACTTTAGTGCTAAAATAATTCTTGAAGTCGAACGGGAATCCACTAATACTTCGCCAAAGTTACACGACCTATGGATTCTATACACCGATGGCACCTCCAACGCGTCAGGATCTGGATTGGGACTCGTACTCGAGGTCCCGATAGGTGAAGTAATTCGCCAGTCCATACGGTGTCCCGATATGACTAACAATGAGGCCGAGTATGAGGCCGTGATTGCAGGATTGAAACTGGCACTAAAATACGGAGCACGACGGGTAGTCCTCTGATGTGACTCAAAACTCATCGTCAATCAAAGTTATAGGGACTTTCCAAATCAAGGAACAAAGGCTACAAATATATCAGGCCGAGATCTGCAAGCTGCTGCCCGAGTTCGATGAGTGCCAGCTCGATCAGATACCTCGAGCGCAGAAGATTGAGGCGGACGGCCTCGCTAAAGCCAAATTGGCGGCAACTACCAGAAACATAAATGGAAAAGAGAACGTGGTCACACTCTTCCACTCAACCATCGACCAAAATGAGGTACGCACTATTAACCTTACTTGAGACTGGAGCAACCGTATTACCGCCTACCTGCAAGACGACGTGCTCCCAAACGACAAAAATGAGGCCAAGAAGCTTCAAATGCAAGCAGCCAGGTACAACATCATCAACAACGACCTATATAAGAGAACATATAGCGGCCCTCTAGAAAAAATGCCTAGGGCCAAACCAAACAAGGAGTGTACTAGAAGAGGTCCACGAGGGCCATTACGGATACCACACCGGTAATCGAGCCATAATCAGATGTCTCATACGAGCAGACTACTACTGGACCACAATGAAAAAGGAAGTAGCTGATTTTGTTAAAAAATGTGAACCATGCCAAAAGTACGCCCCCATGATCCATCAGGCGTGCGAACACCTCCATTCTGTCACATCGCCGTGGCCCTTCATCAAATGGGGTATGAATATCGTTGGCGCACTCCCCATAAGACGAGGTAATGTCCGATTTCTTTTGGTTTTAACTGACTATTTCTCTAAATGGGTAGAAGCAGGTGCATTCGCTCAAATACGGAAAAAAGAAGTGATCGCCTTTATATAGAGGAACATTGTATGTCGCTTCAGAATGCCCAAGGAAATCAGCTGCAACAACTGACCTCAGTTCACTAGGAAAAAAGTCACAGAATTCTTCGAGAAGTGGCACATAAAAAGAATACTCTCCACGCCATACCATCCCGCCAACGGCCAAGCCGAATCCTCCAACAAAACGATATTGAACATCATGATGAAGAACCTGGAAAACGCCAAGGGACTGTGGGCGGAGGTGCTACCAGAAGTGTTATGGGCATATGGAACCACGCCAAGGACGAGCATAGGGGAAACGCCATACTCACTAGTCTATGGGACTGATGCTATGATACCGGTTGGGGAGCCAAGCCTAATATACTTAAATGAAAGCGGGCCAAGCAACAATTAAAACAGAAGGTAAGATCTCGATGAAGCCGAAGAACGAAGAGACATGGCTTACATAAGGATTGTAGCCCAAAACCAACAAGCAAAACGATATTACAACAAAAAAGCCAAAGTCAGACCACTCAAACTCGGGGACTACGTACTCAAATCCAAAACACATGCAAGAAAAGATCCACGGGAAGGCAAACTGGGGACCAATTGAGACGGCCTGTACAAAATTAGGGCAGCAGTAATCAAAGGATCGTTTCAACTAGAAATAATGGAAGGAAAATTGCTACCGAACAATTGGAACGTCGCTCACCTCAAATACTTCAACTTCTAACAATAATGCGTCTTCCAAGTCGTACTCTTTTTCCCTCACCCGAGTTTTGTCCCAATTGGGTTTTCTCGAGGAGGTTTTTAATGGGGCGACGAAGAGGGCATCTCTAAGTTTAAGCATCGATTCATCACCCAACCTCTCAACAACGTCTCCAGGTCGGTCAATGAAGGGACTAGATAGACTAGGACTTCTCGAACAGAGCAGAAACATGCAAACCTCTACAATGAATAAATAAACAAAGCAATGTATGAAAACATATGATGTTTTTACATGTCTCCACCAAGTTTATACATTACGCCAACGCATGAAATGTACATTCGACCTCGTTCGAATTAATTTTAAAGTCTACATTTGACCTTGCTTGAATCGACTTACGTTCGACCTCGTTCGAATTAATTTTAAAGTCCACATTCGACCTCGCTCGAATAGACTTATGTTCGACCTCGTTCGAATTAAATTTAAAGTCCACATTCGACCTCGCTTGAATCGACTTACATTCGACCTCGTTCGAATTAATTTTTAAAGTCTACATTCGACCTCGCTCGAATCGACTTACACGACCTTGTTCGAATTAATTTTAAAATCGACTTACATTCGACCTCGTTCGAATGAATTTTTAAGTCTACATTCGACCTCGCTCGAATCGACTTACCTTCGACCTCACTTGAATTGACTCACATTCGACCTTGAACTAACTCAACTTACAGTCGACCTAAGCAAAATCACAACCAAGGCAATCAATCAAGAAAAACACTCAAAAGGAAAAAAAAAACAAGAAGTTCAAGAGTGATAGGCTCAAGGTTTCACAGCCCTATATTTTGATGATCTAACAAACTCCTTGTCTAGAACCAGATAAAGGACCTGATGCACAATTGGTACAATTATTCAGCAACATACTTTTGATAATGAGAGCAGTATGGCTTAGGATACACAAGAACCAATTCAGGTACCTGATCCCCTGGTGTCTCACTGATAGAAGTGCAAAGTCAATTCTACAGCTGGAAAGTAACTGCGGAAAGTGACTGCCTGCAACTGTGCACGCTATAGTGCAGAAACAGTGCAACAGTCACTTCCCATTGGGAAGAGTCTTGTTGCCAAGTGTGGACATCATCCTTGTGATGTCATGGAAGTATAATAATAAGAAGTATAACAACAACATACTCACTTGAGAATTTTGTGATATTCTCTCAAGCATTCAAGAACTATCCAGCATTGAAGTCACATCTGTGTCAAGAACAAAAAGACAACTCCACTACAGACCAGTTCCATTATGAGTCTGTGTATCCTTAGTTGGGTTGTAATCTTGTGTTTGTTCTTCATTGTAACTCCTATCTTGCTTTCTTAGAAGCTTTGTTTTAGGAAACTCAAAATCATAAACCCTCTGAGTTTGTGTTGTGACTAGAGCTAGTCATAGGTTGAAGTCTTTGTAACTAGAGAGTGACAAAGTGGCTTGTAGTAAGTGTATTACAAGTTAGTGAGGTTGAAGTCTTTGTAATAAAGTTATTACAAAGTGGCTTGTAATGGTGTAGTTACAAGTTAGTGAATTTGAAGTCTTACCAATGTAGGTCGCGGTTTTTGTCCCCTTGAGTTGGGATATTTCCACGTAAAAATCCTGTGTTTTATTTACATACCGCTTTAGTAGATAGCACTAAGGGAACTGATATAGGACCAGGTCTCTATACAGTTGGTGGACTCATATAAACTATCAATTGGTATTAGAGCGGGTTCTTTCTAAAAGGTTAACACCTAGAAAGGATCTCAATGGCTTCTCCACCAACTTTGAGGAAGGACAATCAACCTACAAGCCTCCTAGATTCAATGTTCAGTACTACGACTGGTGGAAAACTTGTATGCATGATTTTATAATGGAAGAAGACTCTGAGTTGTGGGACGTTATTTGTGATGGTCCACATGTTCATATGAAGAAGTTTGGAGAGTCCGGAGTGATGGTGTCGAAAAATAGAAAAGATACAGCGATATTGACAGAAAAGCTGTTGAGAAGAACTTTCATGCCAAGAAGATCTTGGTATGTGTTATAGGACCTGATGATTACAATAGAATCTCAGCCTGTCAATCTGCCAAGGAGATATGGGAAGCATTGCAAACGGCACATGAAAGAACTACTCAGGTCAAACAGTCCAAGATTGACATGCTCACCACCGAGTATGAGCTTTTTAGGATGAAAGATTATGAGTCTATACAAGATATGCACACAAGATTCATATCTATCATAAATGAGCTTCATTCACTTAGAGAAATTATTCCTAGAAACAAGCTTGTGAGGAAGTTTCTCAGTGTTTTACCTAGATCTTGGGAGAGTAAAGTGAACTCCATCACTGGAGCCAAATATCTACAAACTCTAACCATGGATGAGCTGATTGGAAATCTGAAGACATACGAGATGAAGCGAAAGAAAGACAGTGAAAGAAGAGAGCCAAAGAAGGAGAAGAACCTAGTGCTAAAGGCTGAAAACAATGACTCAAGTGAAGAAGATAGTGACATGGCCTATCTCACTAAAAGGTTTCAAAAGATGGTTCAAAGAAATGGTGGTATACCAAAAAGAGGCAACTCAAGTAAACCAAGGAACTATGATCTCTATCACAAGTGCGGAAAGCCAGGGCACTTCATCAAAGACTGCCCACTTCAGAAGCAGGAGCACTACAAACACAACTCTGATAAAGTAGTAAAAAGGAACCCGGTTCCTGACAAACGATTAAGCCAAAAAAGTGCAGCTGACAATGTTGTGAAGCAAGCTCTTGCTGCATGGGGAGACTCCTCCAATGAATCAGAAGAGGAACCAGATGCAGGAAACAATTACATGATGGTAGTGAAAAATTAAACAAAGGTTCATGATTCATTATTTGCATTGATGGCTCAGTCAGATGATAATGAAGATGATGACAATGATGAGGTAAATTTCAGGGATGTTCAGAGAAATCTTAAGTCCTACTCTTCTAAGAAATTGACGTCATTAGAAAATGTTCTAATTGATGCATATTATAGTCTCGTTAATGATAAAGATGCTTTGACCATAGAGTTAGGAGATGCTGAACAATCTAGAGATGATCTGGTGGTCTGTGTGGTTGATTTAAAAGAGACCATAGATAATCTTGAAAAAGAAAGGGAAGTTCTAACTGGAAAAATAAATAGTGTAGAAAAGGAGAGAGATGACTTGATGGTAGTGGTTGTTGACTTGAATGAGACCATAGAGAACCTTAGCGAAGAAAAGAATACCCTAGCAAAGAAAATTGTAGCTATTGAGCAAGAAAGGGATGACTTTTTAGTGGTAATCGCAGATCTAGAGGAAACAATTGAGGGGCTCAAATTAGAACATAGGCTTGTAAGTATAGAGAAAGGGAAGGCAGTAGCTAGTGAGACACACATCAAGCTTGAAAAGGAATTGAATGATATGAAAACTAGCCTGTGTGGAGAACTCGAGAAAATTAGGCAACTTCAAGCTGAATTAGAGAGAGAAAAAATTGATCTTGAAAAATATCTTAAGTGGACCTGGTCCTCAGATGCTGTCATTGCCATGTACCTCAATAAAAGTGGAAACAGGCAGGGAATCGGGTTTCAAAAGGAGAAAATTCCTTACAACCCTCACAACAAGTACGTCACTGTTCCTGATAACTGGCTTTGTACCCACTGTGGGAACAAAGGGAACTTCAAAGAAAACTGCCAGGCCAGGGTTCAATCTGTTCAGAAAAACAAAGTGTTTGTTGAAAAAATGACTACTAAAAGGGGACCAGGTGCCACTCGCAAAAATCGTATCTTGCGTGCATGGACTAGAAAAGCTCTTGTCCACCCTTTTCCTCATTACAAGGGACCCAAACTAGTTTGGGTTCCAAAATCTAACCCATAATTTATATGCGCAGGGAACAGTGAGAGGAAGCGGACTACAATGGATCATGGACAATGGATGCTCAAAGCACATGACTGGGAACACCATGGATTTTTTTTGTCTCACTGAAAGCCCTGCAAGGAGGGAATGTATCCTTTGGTAATGGAAAAAAGGGGTACATTCTCGGTGTCGAAAATGTTGGAAAGTCTCTTTCACACTCAATTGAGAACGTGTACTATGTGGATGGACTGAAGTACAGTCTCTTGAGTGTCTCTCAAATCTGTGTTAAAGGGAACAAAGTAGAGTTCTTGTCTAAAGTGTGCACAATTACTAATCTGGTAACTGGCGAAGTGGTCTTAGTAGCCAAAAGATACAAGAACATCTATGTTGCTGATTTTGGATCTCTACAAGATGGTGATATGAGCTGCCTGAAGGCAGTCGATGATGATGCAAAACTGTGGCATAGAAGATTGGGGCATGCAAGCTTTTCACTTCTGAATAAACTGATACAGAAGGACCTGGTTCGTGGTCTGCCAAATTCTAGGTTCAAGGAGCATAAAGTGTGTGATGCTTGTACTAAAGGAAAACACGTGAAATCATCTTTTAAGCCAAAGAAGGATGTTAGCACATCAAAACCATTCGAACTCCTTCATATGGATCTATGTGGTCCTATGAGAGTACCAAGCAGAGGCGGAAAGAGATATATTTTTGTGACTGTAGATGACTATTCAAGATTCACTAGGACACTGTTTCTCAGAACAAAAGATGAGACATTCGAGGTATTTTTGGCCTTTGTCAAGAAAATCTAAGTGAAGATGGAATTGAAGGTAGCTTGCATCAGATTTGACCATGGGACAAAATTTGACAATGCTAAGTTTGATGAGTTTTACAATGAAAATGGGATTAGTCACAACTTCTCAGCTCCAAGAACTCCACAACAAAATGAAGTTGTCGAAAGTAAGAACAGAACTCTAGAAGACATGGCACGGACAATGCTCATTGACAGTGGAATTGCCCAAAATTTTTGGGCAGAGGCAATAAACACTGCATGCTACTTGGTGAACATGTGCATGATCAGGTACCTCATGAACAAAACCCCTTTATGAGATACTCAATGGAAGGAAGCCAAAGATAACTCATCTGAGAACCTTTGGATGCAAATTCTATGTCCTCAACAACGGAAAGGACCAGCTTGGGAAGTTTGATCCAAAAAGTGATGAAGGAATCTTTCTGGGATACTCCTCTCAAAGCAAAGCCTACAAAGTCTACAACAAAAGGACACAGTATGTGGAAGAAAGTGTTCATGTGATATTTAACGAGACACCTTCTTCTATCAAGGAAGGAAACAAGGATGATCAAGACAATGAACCACTATTGGTTCCTGGGAAATCACTGATGTTTCAAATGGCAAGGCTGATATGATGAGTCTGATGAAGGAGGCAAGTGAAGAGAACGTAACATCCTCCTCCACTTCTCAAGAGGAACCTAGTACCCCAATCACTACCACTGAAGCCGAAGAAAGAGTTGTAGATGCAGTGCAAAGCACTCCACATACAGCAGAACAAGGAGTGCAGGGAAACCCATCTGATTTACCCAATTCCTCTACCAATCAGATTCCAGTCCCAAATTGGAAACACAAAATCTCCCATCCACTTGACAATATAATCACCCCCTTGATTCTGGAGTCCAGACAAGATCAAAAACCATAAATTCCCTAGCCTTCTCAGCCTTTCTATCCCAAATAGAACCCACAAATATCAAGGAAGCCTTGAAGGATGCAGACTGGATTACAGCTATGCAAGAGGAGCTGCATCAATTTGAAAGAAACAAGGTATGACACATGGTACCTAGACCAGGTGGGTATTCAGGAATAAGCTGGATGAACATGGAAATACTTCAAGGAACAAAGCAAGGCTTGTTGTCCAAGGGTACAATCAGGAGGAAGGGATCGATTATGATGAGACTTTTGCTCCAGTTGCTCGCATGGAAGCCATTAGGATCCTCATTGCCTTTGCATCACATATGAAATTCACCTTATTCTAAATGGATGTGAAGAGTGCCATTTTGAATGGTTTTCTTAAGGAAGAAGTCTATGTCAAGCAACCTCTAGGATTTGAATGTCATGAACATCCAGAGTATGTATTCAAATTGGATAAGGCGCTCTACGGATTGAAGCAGGCCCCTCGAACCTAGTGTCACACCTCCTTTTTCCACTACCCCCTCGGATTAATGAAGGGGTAATAAGGGAGTTTTTCCACTTTAAGTGACATTATTCGGATTTGGGATTTATTTATTTATTTCAGAGTCGCCACCCGATTTTTTGACGATGTTCTGAGACACCGTGTTATTTAGAAATCCCAAACCGAGGAAATTTTGACTCTGTTTTAATTTGTCTGCGACCAAAAATCCGAGTAAGGAATTCTGTTAACCCGGGAGAAGGTGTTAGGAATTCCCGAGTTCCGTGGTTCTAGCACGGTCGCTTAACTATTAATATTTGACCTAATTATCTGATTATTTATATGTTTTAAACCTATTGTGATTTTAGCCTTTTTTATTTTTTGGCCGCTTTTATAGATTTATCTTGAAACAAGTCACAATGGCGTGCACTTGTTTGTTTTTGGACACATTATAACTGCTCTACATGAAATGCACCCGCGATTACAACATGTGATTTTTATTATAATTTGAAGTTGAAGACGGGGACATTAGTTGTTCGCACCCGAGTGTAGATTACGTAGTCAAGACTATGGTCGTGACGGTTTTATAATGCCTATTTGAGGCGATGTTCGTTTAATTCTTTATGTTTTCCACTTGAGGGAGCATTTCCGACTTTAAAATCAATTAGGACATTTATGGATTTATCTTGGACAAGTTACGATGGCGTACACTTGTTTTTTTTTGGTCACATCGCAAACACGCTACATGAATTGCACCCGTGATTGCTATGTGCAATTTTATTTATTGTTTGGAGTTGAGGGTCGGGGGCACGAGTTGCCACACCCCAATGTAGTTTAGGGTAATTTTGAGGTAATATTTGATTGTAGAAGATTGTTTTAAGCCTAAATTCACTTAGTCTAAAAGGACGGACATTTGGGCCATGGCCGCATTTTATCCCAATTCAACCATTTAACCCTTTGGCCAATCCTAATTGTGGCTAGTTATAAAAGAGATAAAACTATATAATTATATAAAGGAAACATGACAACACATGGATNGCGATGTTCGTTTAATTCTTTATGTTTTCCACTTGAGGGAGCATTTCCGACTTTAAAATCAATTAGGACATTTATGGATTTATCTTGGACAAGTTACGATGGCGTACACTTGTTTTTTTTTGGACACATCGCAAACACGCTACATGAAGTGCACCCGTGATTGCTATGTGCAATTTTATTTATTGTTTGGAGTTGAGGGTCGGGGGCACGAGTTGCCACACCCCAATGTAGTTTAGGGTAATTTTGAGGTAATATTTGATTGTAGAAGATTGTTTTAAGCCTAAATTCACTTANAAGTGCACATTTTTAGCTATAGTAGAATATTGAATTAATGATTTTTCATCAACTTCAGGTAGCCTAGATACATGCCTTCATAAGTATTGAGTATTGTTTGATAACGTTTATACATTTATTGTTGCGAATTCAGAAAGTTTGAAAGATATGAGATGAACCAGAAGCGTTTTGGATCACACATTCCTGTTTTGTATATTTTTTGAAAGTCATGGAATGTAGAACGATTATTTTTCAGAACCATAGTATGTGTTTACAAGGAAACTAATCTGAATACAAACTCATGTGAAATGCCTTTAAATAGAAAAATCTATATTTCTATGTTTCGAATTTCAGCAGGGGTAAATTAAACAATTTTAAGATAGATCACAGGGGGGTTTTGAGAAAAAGAGAACTGTATTGGGCCATTTTCAGTAAATTGGATAAGTTTTGAGAGAATTTCACATTAATAAGAAAACAGGGAAATAAAGCTAAATGCTAATTTAGAA
>MDKI01149636.1:0-19328 GCA_005239505.1 Nicotiana paniculata | reverse complement strand
TTCCCATTCACCCATTTTAAGCATTAATATATCATTAATTACTTAAAATCCCAACAGTTACCATCACAAGTATTTTGTTATCTTCTACTAGGAGGATCTTGGGTTTCGGTGAGGTTTTTAAAGTCTTTGCAGCATTGCTAGAAGAGCACTCAGAACTTCTATCAGGTTGTTCCTGCAGCTGACTTTTTTCTATTTTCTCTGTAATTTCATCTTGATCTCTGTTTGCATCAGTGGACGTTAAACAAGGGGTGTGGAAGTGATGATCTACAACACCATTACTCGTTTGCTCTCTACCGGATGTGCTTGGGTTGCCAGAATTTCGGGTGTGTCTCAACGAAGACTCGGGCTCAGAAGATGTCTCAACAGCATCAGCTACTGAACATGCATCTTCTACTGAACCTGTCTCTTTTGATGTATTGCTATGGGAAGGGAAAGAATAGGAGTTCACTGGCAACCCGTTACTCTTATTCGAAGTGTTAAACCCAAAACCGTTTGCTGATAGTTTTGTGCCTCTTCCAGAACTGTGGGAAGAAAACAGAGAGCCTAAAGTGCGCGGTTGGAATTGGAAAAAGCCAGAATTTATATCATCATCATTTTCTTCGGAAGCAGTATCATGATTGTCTATTTCAGAGAGTTCTTCATTGTCATCCGAATTATCACACACAGGCGAAACCTTGTAAGGTAGAATAAATGTAAAGGTAGATCCATGGTGCTCTTTGCTGGATACAGTCATATGACCTCCCATAAGCTCAGCCTGTTCAATTAAAACATGAGCAGTCATGGTAAGTACTAATATCATAGACACTATTGCTAAAGTCATGTCACCATAAGTGAAAATTGTTATGAATGCAGCCATATTTATGGGATCATAAAATGATACTTGCTAAGAAAAAGCAACTATAATCCAGATGAACCAAGAAAACATAAAAGGTTAGGCATTGAAATATATAAGAAGGCCCCCATGACTCGATGTGAGGGATGTAACTTCACAATTTGCCACTATATCGGGAAGTTTAAAGATATTACAACAACAACAACAACATACCCAGTGGAATCCCACAAGCGGGATCTGCGGAGGGTAGTATATACGCAATCTTATTCCTACCTAGAGAGGCTGTCTACGATACACCCCGCGCTCAAGGCAAGCAAAATCACAGCATTAAAGAAGAAGAAATATAGTAGTGAAAGGAAAGTTTAAGGATATTATCTTAGATAATGTTATGACTCAAAATTCAAGAAAGCAAAATTACAAAGAATATCGACTTGAATACTAGTTGATTTGTCCTATCAATAGGCTCTTTCGTTAGTAATATTTTCATATTATTGAGTAAACAATTCAATTACCAGTTGTTTGCAGATTGCCAATCCTAGTCCTGTCCCACCATACTTCCGAGCAGTATCTGCTCCAACTTGCATATATTTCTTGAATAGAGTGGGTATTGCATTTTCTGTTAATCAAGGTAAAACTGGCTTAGCAACAATAGAACCATAATTTTTAAATTTAAATAAAATAAAGAGCCAAGTTATGGCATCATGAATATGCCAATGGACTTAACCAAGAAATGCAGAGTTTATAAGTACCTGGTATTCCAATCCCAGTGTCGTAAACATCACAACGTATCCACACAGTTGTTTCCTGATCGTTAGAATCAAGTACTTCATCTTCAGTTGAAGCCCCATTCTGTTCTGAATAATTGCACCCCCCATTGAGCATCCGACTTTCATTTGCACCATCAGCATCTTTGCATCCACCAGAGCCTTTTCGAACAAGGGCGTTGTGAGATGGTGATGTACAGTTATCCTCCTTCCATATCTTTGCTGAAACCTTTGAATTATCAGAAGCCATCCTCTTATGGGATCCTTGTTTCACAAGAGGAGATGGCTCGGCAACCACATACAACTTTATACCAACCTTCCCTTCATGAGTAAATTTTATAGCGTTGCTGCATAATATAAAAAACTATTTTAGTGCACCAAATATAACTGAAAGGACTTGGCATAATGCATTGTAAAGCACATATCAATATCCAGTAGTTGTGTCTCCTTGCAAAAAAAAGGAGTTCCAAGAGGATGAATCGGATGAATGAAGCAATGGTGGCACTTAGCTACAAACTATAATGATATAAAGAGAAGACAAATATCAAGTGTTTATGAACAGAAAAGAATTTCTGCTTGCACCAAATTTTAGCATGTTCAAGAAACAGAAGGGTCATGAAAAAGAAAAAGAAGACTAGCAGAAGCGTGTACACATTTCATTCCTTTCCACTGCGTAGATATCTCTCCCTTTCAGAAAATGGAAGAGAAAGACTAAAAGAGAAACCAAAAATGCAGCAGATGTTTGTACGGACGAGCAGCATGAATGGTATAGCACTGTGGAGGTTTCAGCCACCATACAGAATTTCATACCTGATCAAGTTCGTGAGAATCTGGCGAATTCTTAGCACATCCCCGATAACCTGATTTAAGGAGAACTCTTCAGTAGGAATCCAATAAAAATAAACTAGAGAGATATTGAATAGGGGGGAAAAGAAAAGTTGTTAGACATGCTTTTAGTAGGTCAAATTTCTAAATTTCCAAAACTCTCAACTGCTTCCGTAGAACTCATATCACCCAAATAATTTATAGAACAGTAGAGGGTTATTAAAAAGTTGAAGCTCATCATTGAATGACAGTAATGTTGGTCTGGTATGGGCAAAAAGAACACATATGATGCGTCTGTCAAATTTTGTCTTGGAATATTAAGCACGCCTGCTTGTCATAATCTTCTACATATTGCTCAAAACTTGAAAGCTCATATTCATGTTTGTATATAAGGTATTTCCTACTTTATGTAAAGCAATAAGTAATTTGTCAACGGATATCTTTTTCGGAGAATTTTTGCTGTCACCTTCTTATAACTGGGACAGAACAATGGGGAGAAGTTACCATCAATGTAAATAATTCATGGTAGAGCTCTTACCTCAATAGGAACATCTTCAGAGACGTGTCCTTCCAAAGTTAGCATTTTCTGTAGTGATGCTGCTGCAGTTTGCAAGACATGCTTTACAACCTCCCTTGGTCGGAATTTTGTGGCTTCCAACTTCATTACTCCTGAAGAAGAATTAGAGAATAACTTGCTTTCACTACGATCAAGTTACTCAAGTATATATAGTCATTTACTGATAAGAGAAGAAACAAAATCACTGGCAAATGTTGTCACGGATAATCCCAGAGTTAATTAGCATATCATTCAGACACTTCTGTTATGCAAAAGGGAAGCTAAACAGAATAATTGATTTCTCTATGTATGCGAACTACCTCTTGTCCAAATATTTACACTTAGAAAAGATAATATGTTTTTAGAAAGGTTATTTTGGGATTGAACTATATTCTTAAGCTTTTCATCGAACAATGTCCTTCAGCTTTCCAGCTGAGTTTGTAAATCAAAAACTCATGAAATCTACACCATTCGTAGAAACATACAAATGCTAATTAACATCTAGGAGATAGTATCAAATACTTTAGCAAATACTGCAACATAAAAGAGAAGAGGAAATAGAATTGAACCTGATTCAACTTTGGAAAGATCAAGGATATCATTTATTAGTTGAAGAACCAAGTCTCCTGAAGATAACATTACATTCACAAGCTGACGTTGTTCCTTGTCCAGTTTTGTGTTAGAAAGAATCTCGGTCATGCTGACTACTCCTGATAAAGGAGATCTAATCTCATGAGACATGGTTGCAAGCATTTGTTTTGCTCGCATCGTCTCCTCTACAACAAATAATGAAGATAACATTAGTGATGGTTATTCTTCCGGCATCTGAGTCCACATACACGTAAAAGCATATAATATGTAAATGAACCTGTTATGTGAATAGTTTTGTTAAGTTCTGTCTCCTTGGCCTTCTGTACAGCTATCTCTTCTCGTAGCTTTGCCATTCTTTCTCTTTTCCTTACCTGCAATTTGATCATTAACATTGCTACTGAGCTTTCATAAATCATTCACCATAAATACATTGATGATAAAGCTCAAAGAGTTAGCAAAGAGATGCAGAGTCTTATATGGAACAGACTTGGGATTTTGATAGAAAAACAGGATTAACAATAAGAGTTACTAGTAAGAAATGCAGACCATTGGGTTTTGATGATAAAGCTGAAGTTTTGAACAAAAGAATTCAAAATTTCCTCGGGAACATTATAGCCGGATACCAACAAGACGTACTGGTAAAGAATTTAACTCACCTGATCAGTTATCTCCATTCCCATATAATTTACACCAATGGTCTCTCCTGCCTTACTGAACACAGGTTCAACATATATTAGAAAGGTCTTTGACCCAAATAATCCCGTATCGAATGTAATTTCCCTCTTTGCCGGTATTCCTCGCTCCAAAACCTCTCTTTTGAAGTCTTGAGATTCCTTTACACCAGCACCAGTAAAAATCTCTACATCTGTTTTCCCTATGATGTCCTGAAAGATAAGTATGATTCAGGAAAGCATATACCAGATTGTAATAAATGCCAAAGAAATCTCATCAAAGTGAACTGATGAGTTATAAGAAGATACTAATTCTGCTCCAGAGAGAAAGAGCAACCTCACATTTTTTATGGAGAAGTTCTAAAGCATACAGTATTATTAGGGTTGAAATACCTCTTCGCGCAAACTTGGGAAATGATTGTAGATAAAACGATAACGCAACTCTTTATCCTGCACCAAAGAATATTGGAACACTTAGTTTCTTCCAAACATATGATGTCAATAATTGATATGCCTTTTAAATAGCAGAAGGAAAATTATAAAGAGGTTAAAGAAGATTTGGAAATGATCCAACTACCAATAACAAATAAGGAAAAATATCTTGGAAGTAGCGATTGGGAGAACGATTAGAAGAAAAGATTCATCACCCAATTACATCTAACATCCAAGCATAAAAACTAATCAGATCATTGAAGTATGCAGAGATATCCAATTAAACTTTGTTTCTTGTAACGATGGGAAAGGCAGTTAAACTGTTTTGATGCTAACTATATGTAGATTCACTTTCAAGAACCGCCAATTGGACTATGCTGGAAGCCAAGACTTTCTCACACTTGCGAATAATGCAAACACACAATTAAAGACATTTTGAGTAGGATTTTTCATAGCTAACAAGAAAGAATAATTTCTATTTAAAATATATATGCAGAAGTGATTCCTCCATTATCCGGCTTAAGTTTAATCAGAAAGGCCATTTTGAAGAAGTCTATCACACAAGCATCAATTGTTAAAACTTCTTTTCCTATTTCTGAAATGCATGGTTTTAGTAAATAAGGTAATTGGTATTTAAATCATTAGGACAATGTGAGAGCTTCTTATGTACCCGGGATGACAGATGGTAGTTGTTAGTAGTGTAGCATATGTGTTTGCAGACTTTGTACCTTTTAACCACATAAGTGGACTGCAGCTCCTATACTTGACTTAGCCATTGTTCTGAGTAGTATCTAAGGCTCAGGCACAGCTTTAGAAATGACAGTTCTAAAAAGTATGTTACTAGACTTTTGCACCTGCGTTCAAATGATTTGCGCAACTCATTTACTCTCCAACCTGTTTTCTGTCAACTGTTTACCTAGGCTTGTAGATTAATTAATGAATTAATTAGTTGAGTTGCTTATAATGGTGGGGAAGAAAATATCAAATTTATTCACAGAGAATGACTTACAAAAACATCGTATCATGATTTGATTAGGAAAATCATTACAACATGTGTAAAGTTGAATACTAGGCAAGAGCAAATGAAGCTGACGTCCCATTAACTCAGAGAACTCTAATAACATACATGATAATGTTGGAGCAGTCAAATTTAAGACATAGGTGTCCATTCTCCTCGTCCGAAGAAAAACATCCATTTTTGTTGAGTAGCTTTAACTACTACAAGTAGAAAAGGTATAAGAATTCACATACGAAAAAAATGGAAAGAACTAGACTGGAGAAACAATATTAAGAAGAGACAAATAAACCGGTTAGAATTTTGTAAAATAAAAGGATGCAACAAGGTAACATCTACAGAACATATAACAAGAAATTGATCAGCTAATCATTCTTAGAGAAAACTGACCTGGTGGCCTATGACAACCGGTGCATTCTGGAGGACAAAGTGTAAGAAATTATCTG
The DNA here is from genome assembly GCA_005239505.1 of Nicotiana paniculata. Classification (NCBI taxonomy): domain Eukaryota; kingdom Viridiplantae; phylum Streptophyta; class Magnoliopsida; order Solanales; family Solanaceae; genus Nicotiana; species Nicotiana paniculata. The sequence continues at coordinate 13,196 of MDKI01149636.1, read as the reverse complement.
CTCTTTTCAGAACCTGAGATAATTCTTCCACTGGAGAGGACTGCCTTTCAAGTTTTTCTATGCTTTCCTGCAATTTCTCAAGTAGTGTCTGCTCCCTTTGAACGCTCGCTTCCAACAATTTCCCCAAATGTTCAGCTCTCTGCTTCCAGTACTTTATGCTGTCATACTCAGCATCTATTTCTAGTTTGTCTTGAACTCTCACATCATTCCTTTTCCTAGGAACCTCATGGAATATGTATCTCTTCAATTCTTCATCCAATATAGAGATTGGACGCTTATCACCGCCATATCTTTCCTCCTCGAATTGATACTTCTCCAATATCTCCAATTTCTTGAGCTCTGATTCTTGTTGTTGCTTGCTAAGACTATCAAGCTCTTCTCTGAGTAGTCTTACAGCATTTTCCTGTTTATATTCCCAGTTCTTTACTAAGTAGGCCAACTGAGATGACCCTTTTTCGCTATAATTAGTAAGTTCCGAAAGGCGCATGAAATCAACTATTGTGGAATCCTCATTGATAGTAACCTCCTCCAACATATCTTGATCTAGTCCTGGATTATCTATATTGAATTGTTTTCCAGCTTCATTCATATCTTCAGGCCACATCGACGAAAGCATTTCCACTTCCAAGTCCATGTCCTCTGCTTGATCACTTTCCATCTCGCAAACCATTTTAGACTTATTCTATGTTACAACCAGAAAGTCAAATTATTGCTCAACTTTACTCTGAGGATACAGTTCTCGCATCTGAGCTTAACTTAGCTGAATTTTCAATTAAGATCCTCAACACGGAGAGCTATAAGGAGAATGAGAAATTGTTCTAGGCGCATGTGAGCATACGAGATCCTTTTGCTGAACTGCTTAAAAAGGCTGCATACAAAATGGATAAGAAAGATGAGTGTATTCATTCATAATTGGAAAAACCAATTTGAGACTCATGTATCAGTTGAGAGGCAAGTGCAACAATAAAGAGCAAATAGATGAATACACACATAATGATCAATAGGATACATACAACAGATTAAACCAAATTGCTGGCCAAAAGCCATTACACCTTTCTTCAATAGAACAACTAAAAGCTGAATGTCTCTGAGAAATTTCCACAAGCATTAAGAAGGCTTAATCTTTGAAGATCCAATATAGGAAGTGAAAAGTGACAGAATCATCAGCAAGAATTTTTTTCCAGTTTGCTTCATCAAAAGCTAATGTTAATTGTTGAAGAAACTATCAACAAACATAAGTTATGCATCAACATGAGCAAATGATATGGGGGGGCAAAAGCAAAAAAAAATAAAAATTTAAATCAACCCTTATTGCAACCTCCAACAAGAATAGAAAGAATACTACAATTCAAGAACATATAAAATTGAGGTGGGACATATACTTCATGCCTCAAAGAATAATAATTCAGAAGAGAAAAATTAGCCAACTTGGATTCATCAACTAACTCATAATACAATAAGCAACACAAAATGGGCTAATAAGCAATGGGAACTGAGATCAAATTTCACGTAACACGGATACCAAAATCAACTAAATGACTTAAAAGTTGTCACCTTTCTTTGTTTTCAAGAATTCTTGAAACTTTCTATTGAGTCATCAGAAGAAGAAGAAGAAGAAAGTTGGTTGAAATTTTTCTGAGTCACACCTTCTCTCCTTTTCACTGTAGATCTGAAAGAATCTCTTGAAAGTGCTCAGTCAAAGATAAAAATAATACTCCCAACCTTTGGACCTTTATGAAGAATGTTAAAGGAGACCATGTGAATGCAAAGAGAAAAAAAAAAAAAATCCAAAAATATACTCTATTTTTAAAAAAAAAAAATATGTGGAGACCAAACTCAAGAAGCCATGTGCGTTTTGTAAGTCTACTTATTTTCTTATGTTTGTTCCTTTCAATATTTTATATCATCACATTTCTCCAAATCCTTCCTTTTATAAATATGTCTAAATTTTTCGGGTTAGATTCATAGTACTCTTTTTTTTTTTTCATCTCAAATATGAAAATTGAACAACATTATTCAGTTTTATGAAAACTCTCTTAATTTTTCTTTCTCTCTCTTGATTTTTATTTCTCTCTCTTGTTGTACTATTGTTTAAACAAGAAATGAATTAGCTGCTAGTGACTAAAATATAGTTGTAGGAGTCGTTTTTTTTTTCTTTTTTTGTGGTGGCAACTAACTAGACAAAGAGGGGTCTGTGTTTTCTGTTTCTTGTTTTTTAAATTTGGAGAAGACGGAGGTTGCTCCCCGCCTTTTACGAAGTGACGTACTTTTAAGGCGCGTGTATCTCACTCTCCATCTCTTTGGATGAGTCAGTTTTCTCTCTGTTGTTGACTTGTTGCACTTGTACTCCATATGTAAATGTATTGTATATATGCGTTGTCCAATGATTAGCATGAATTTACACCAAACACCTTGTAGTTTAGGTCTTTTGACACTTCACCCCTCTCATTTACTTTTTGCTATTTACGTTTCTTTTTGTCAAATACTAATAAAATATGGAGTATTACAATATCAAAAGATGAAAGATTCTCTTCTAAATATTGAACATTGTTTACCTTGAAAATGTATTAATAATTATATTTGATGTGTGGTTCTTAAAATATGTGATTTGTTCTAATACTAGTTGTTAGGTTAGAAAACGCTAAGTGTAAGTAATAGAGAAATGATAAGCAAACCAGTATGGTCACAAGACTGGGGACCTCGAGCTCGGTAATATCGGGCCTCGAGGGTAGCCTTCAGGAGTTGTTAATGAGCAATAAGTGAAGAACAATAAAATAAATGCAATAAATCTATAGAGTAATTGTTGAGCACGTTTAGGCAAGAAAAGCAGAGAATGTTCAATTATATTGAATATTCATGTGTGTTACAAAATGACAGGGGTCCCCTTTATATAGGAGGGGGGTCCTAACATAGTACATGTCTAATCATGACAAGGAAATGCTACTGGTACAGTTGTATAATGGCTCAGTATGGACTTGTACTATTCTTGCAGACCTTGTCAGCTCTAATCACGTGCCCTTGGAAATTTTCGTCCTTCCATGACGGTCATCGATTTTCATACTGCCTCGAGGTATGTTGTGATTAGTCCTCGATATGCTCCCTCGAGGGGAATACTTCGGAGACGAGCCTCAGGCTGTGCTTCGAGCCCATCGAAACCGGGCTCGGGAAACTTCCCCGATTTTGGCCGTATACAGATAGTCCTTGCGTTTCTTAGAGTGAAATGATAAGAAACGATTTTGAATTCTTGGCTCTTTGGTATCCCCATCATGACGTCAGTCACGTGAAGTCGGTGACTGTTGTGACAGAAAGGATGTACAAGAATCACGCCTGCACGATTCTCGAAAGGCTATAATTCGAAAACGACAGTTGGTCGTCCTTTCACCTTCTCCAATACACATAATTCACGCCTGCAAATACCCCCAATCCTTCATTCCCTGAACCTTTACTTTTCACAATTTTATCAGAGCTCTAACATTTCTTTTGCTTGTTTCCCTCTCGTGTTTATCTTTCAATCAACTTATTCTTCTTCTTCTAAGATTTTTGCAGCAAGAATGACAAAGACTTCAAAGACTGTTTCCCAGAAGGGAGAAACCTCTTTACCTTCACGCTCGTCTAAGAGCAAAGTAATAGTGCCTCCTCGCATCGAGGAGTGCATCCCAGGACCTTGTGAAAAGTCCCTCGATTTCAAGGTCGACAAACCTTCTTCGAAATCGGAGCGATGCGAACCCATGTCCTGATACATCAGCCTGGTAACTAACATTGAGAAAGTGAAGGAGGACTGCCGCTGGGGAGAGGCGGTACAGGTGGAGATCCCTTCTCGTGAGGAGGACATAACAACACATAAAGCCGGTTTCCTCGGTGTGTATACATATCATTTTACCCTAGGTCTGGTAGAACCATCTTCGCCATCGATAGACCCTGTAATCCTTGATTTCTGTAAGCAATACCGGGTGACACACGGTCAAATCTATCAATCATTATGGCGCATCGTTTATATGATTATGTATTTTTCAAACATGGCCGAAGGAATGCCTTTTACCCTCGACCATCTGATTAGGATGTATAGCCCTCGACTTTATCGAGGCAGCCTGATTAAGCTTCAACGTCGGGCTTCGAAGGTCCTCTTCGTCAGTATCGACAAGGACAAGGACAGAGGGTAGATGAGCTACTTTGTCTGAGTTAGGACCTCGAACCTGATCCCTACCGATAGGATGCCATTACCTGGGAATGGAATATGAATCGTAAGTGAACATGTTAATTGAGTATTTTCCCTTTCTTTTAGACCATCTTTCCTTCGAACTAACCTCCTTTGATGAAGCAGCCATCGAGTGGTATCCAGGTGCGGTCAAGGATCTCCCGGTCTGGGTTTGCAGGCTTGATTCGACCTGCCCATATGCTAAGCACGTGTGGCATGATCTGGCCAAGACATGATGGGAGGCCAAACACCATGGTGAGGTTTTACTTTCGGCATACTTGAACTCCTTGAAAAGGATATCCCTCGAATATATTCTCACTTTTTATGCTCGTATCTTGTGCTTGTGCAAGCCTAGGGTAGGCCTTTCTGATGAGGAAACCCCTGACCGGGGAAGCAGATACCCCAAAACTCATTGAGAAAAAGAAGAGAAAGGGGAAATCGCCGGTTGAGTCAGCGAAGCCGAAGAAGGCTAAAGTTAAAAAATCTAAGGTCGATTCAGCGACTTTAACTCAATAAGTGTCAGAAGGCCTTCGAGCTGAGAGCAAAGAGAGAGATGGCCGCCCACTAGTAACCAGGGGAAGAGGAAGCATGATTGCTTCAAAGATTGCTGAGTCGACGGCTGTTGAGCCGAAAGCTTCTGAACAAAAGGTTGCCGGTGCTTCCCCACCTCGGGTTGAAGAGACCCTCATGGGTGGGTTAGATAAAGTCCTTGAGCCGGTCGACGGCCAAAACATTTCCCGAGCTGAGGGGCATTCGGCAGCTGAACTCGGGGAGCCAAATTCTGAAGTTCCCCGTAGGCAAGAGGAGGCCCCGGTCGATCCATCCGGGGTTGTTAATATAGATGACTCTCCGTCGGGTTCGGCATTCTCTCCTGTGGAGATACGGGATGCCCGTAATATGAAAACCCCCGATGCGGGGGCATCCCTCGGGGAGGAGGATGCGTTCAAGGGATACTCTGTCGGGGTCGATAAAATCCCCAACCTTAATTCCTCACTCATTTTCGAGGAAGTCGATAAGCTCTGCAAACAGGTAATCTTTCGACGACTATGCCTTGAGTTTTGGCCCTTATTTTTCTGATTTCTTTCCTTTATGCTTTTAGGTCATAGCGCTTCATAATCAGAACTTCGCTAAGTCTCAAGCTGAGTTGACCCACTATGAGGAGGAGTGTAGGAGGATCTCATCGGAGGAAGAGGAGTTCAGAGCTCTTTTTGCCAAAAAGGATGAGGAACTGCACGACCTTCGAGTACGCTTGGAGACGGTATCTCAAGAACGGGCCGATCTCGACAAGAAGGTAATACAGTCTTTGTATGTTTTTTGTGTTTTGTTCAACATTAGCATTTAATGTCTTAACTTGGTTTTTGCATCTTAAGCAGAAAGATGACCTGATGTAGGAGAGGCTTAGATTCAAGGATATTGAGATCCTCGGGCTCGAGCGGCGCATGGGTGAGATGGCCTTCGAGAGAGATACTCTCCTAGAGAAGCTGACCTCGGCTGAGCATCAACTTCGAGGTGTAAAGTAGGAGAGCAATAAGTATATGGATCTCCATGCTCAATCGGCTGTCGCGCTATCTACAGCTAAGTTCGAAGCCGACGCGCTTATATCCTCGTACCGAGAAGATGCCGTTGCTACCAATGCTCGAGCCAAGAGGATATCTGAAGAGGCTGAGCTCAAGATAACTCGAGCCCTTGATCATGCTCGACTAAGATTTTGGAGGCAGGCTCTCGAGGAAGCACACACGGGGGGCTTCGATATTTCTACCGAGTTTGGAAGAGTGAGGTCCCTAGAAGAGGAAGAGGCAACTCTGCTTACTTTCGATGATGATTAGGCTAGTAGCTCAGAAGATGATGAAGATGAAGACAAAGTCCCCGAGGGGGATGAAGCCGCTGATGACCAGGAGGTCGAGGGCCAAACCGTTGAAGACACTATTCCTAAAGGGATTTCATCCGATCAAGTGACCCCGAAGGTAGATTAGGCCTCTATTTGTTTCTCTTTTGTGTAATGGCTCCAGTCGTGAGATTTGTGAATATGTTTTGTGAACGTTTATTATATGTGAAAATCTTTTCTTTTCGTCGCTTCCCATCTTTCCTCTGCTTTTTTGGAATGCTTGTCACTGAGGTTCTGTAAGCTCGATTTTGCCTTATTGAGGTCTTATGATTAGTCCCCGAGCGAGATGACCTCGGTCATCCTATCGAGGGTATGCCCTATTAGTGGTCTTATAAGTTCGATATTATGGCCTTGGCCTCGATGTTGGGGTTATGCCTTTTTAAAGGTTTTACAAGCGTGGTGTCGCCTCATTGAGGTCTTACAAATTGGTCCTTAGGCTCTTTAGATTGGATTGATTCGACCTCTAATATGGCTGTAGTTTTCTCTCATTTTGGAAAAAGACTTTTAAAGTTTTGGTTATGCCTTGGCATGTTTTATGTCCGACTTTTCGATGGCTCAAATAAGAACCTCGATTCTAAGTCGATATGCGACGATAATTGAGTACCTTGTGAGGTTTTCTCGAAGGCTGATGTTTCAAAGCCTTTTTATTGAAGGTTGATTGTTTCGAAGCCTTTTTTATTGAAGGTTGATTGTTTCGAAGCCTTTTTCATTGAAGGATGATCGTTTCGAAGCCTTTTCGTTGTTCGGAGCTGATGTTATCGAAGATCCTTTGCTTATGCCGACGGTAGCCTGATTAACCGGTTCTTTTTGAAGTATTTGAAGGCCTTTAGTTTTATGGAAGCAGTCGGACGTCTCCGAGACGCGTTAAATTCGGCCGTAGCCTTTTAGTATGATCGTAGCCTTTATGTTCGGCCGTAGCTTTTAGTCCCCGGGTGAGATGACCTCGGCGTCTATATCGAGGGTATGCCTTTTTAGGGGTCTTACAAGTTCGAATATATCTAGCCTCGAACTTAATATCGGGGTATTCCTTTTTTCTAAGGTCTTACAATTTTGAGTATGCCTTGTTGAGGTCTTATAAATTTGATGTCGCCTCATCGAGGGCTTACTAGCTCGAAGTTGCCTCATCGAGGTCTTATAAATTTGATGTCGCCTCATCAAGGGATTACTAGATCGAAGTTGCCTCATTGAGGTCTTATAAATTTGATGTCGCCTCATCGAGGGCTTACTAGCTCGAAGTTGCCTTATTGAGGTCTTATGAATTCGAGTTTTTGACAGCGCGATGAGCCGGCTGTCGATGACAGTCATCAAGTGTTCGAGAGTTTTTGGCCTTTCAGCCGTTTCATGAGAATAGTAAACTTCCTTTGAGGCACAAAGTATTTTTATGAGTAAGAATGCTCTTTGAATACTTGATACATGCGTACATGTTTTTTGCCTTCGGGGGCTCGAATATTCTACATGGACATGGTTCGTTTGACCGTCTGGTCCATTACAACATTGGTCTGTCGAGGCCTTCTTCGGCATAACTTGCTTTCTTCGAAAGGGTAACCTCCAAGGGTGATGCCCCCCCAGTATTTGACGTTGATTGAAAAAAAGTCTTGAATATTTGTTGAGTTTTCCTTAGGCAGCATATAGATGTTTCCTCGTTAAAAACCTTGCCGGTAAAACCCATTTGGGATAAAACCCGATCTAAAGGAAAAAGAGTGCAACGCATGCTTTAAAACCCAAGGAATTCGAGTTGACGGATGCCCCGATTTCTCAATCGAACATCTGCGAAAGGTCAGTGTGGAACATACAAATGAAAAAGGAAAAGTTTATACCTTAGAAATAATAGCGTTTGAGCATTGATACGTTCCCATTGCTTGGCAGTTTCTCCCCTTCCATGGTGCTAAGTTTGTAAGATCCTTTGCCTACTACTCCGAGGACGCGGTACGGTCCTTCCCAGCTAGCGCCTAGTTTCCCTTCATTTGGGTTTCGAGTGTTGAGGGTGACTTCTCTCCGGACTAAGTCTTAGACTTTGAAACATCGGAGGTTTGGGCCCTCGGTGGCCTTGATTCTTCTGCTCGACACCATGAGACTTTGAGAATTTATCCGAATCGATGCCAGGGGTCGAGCTTCATGTTGTACCTTCTGAGGATGCCGAACGCTACCTGCAAATGAGTCAAATAGAGCTCTGTGCGCAGGGGCTTAACTAACATTCCATCAACGTAAAACTCTATAGGCTTGCTTTATTTGATGCTCGAATATCTCATTCCCTAGGCATTCTTTATGTGGCTTCTGCGTTCTTTAACTCAAAGGGAATTGCATTATAACAATATGAACCATACTTCGTGATAGACGAGGTTTTTTTTTCTGGTCCTCCGGGTTCATTTGAATTTTATTATACCCATAGAGAGCATAGAGAAAAGTAAGGAGCTCAATGAAAGGTCGTGGCATCGATTAAGCGATCGATGTTGGGCAATGAGAATGGGTCTTTTGAGAAAATTTGTTACCTCATTTTCGAATGCATGCTTTACCTCGGACTAAAGCTTGATCAAGCTCTTTGACTGTTGACTTCGTCACCCTTGATCAACTGCTCATCGATCACCCGTTCCTCGGGTTCAACAGAGGGTGTAGACTGCGGTTGCTTTTTGGTTATCTGCCCATTCCTCGGGATCAACTGCTTTTCTTTGGACTTCTCCGAGGCGGAAGGTGTCGACGTCGTTGCCATGTCATGTACTGCAAATATCTCTTTGCTACATGCTGCTCTCCATACACCATTTTACACCGTCCTTTGTTGAGAACTTCATCATTTGATGAAGAGTTGATGGCATCACACTCATAATATGAATCCATGGCCTCCCGAGTAGGGAATTGTATCTCATGTCACCTTCGATAACATGAAACGTGGTATCTTGAATCTTACCGGCCACGTTGGATGGGAGCATGATTTCCCCTTTGTTGTTTCATTCGCCATATGGAATATGTTCAGGACTCGAGAGGCGGGCACGATTTGGTTGAGCAGCCCGAGCTACTCCAAAACCCTCGACCTGATTATGTTGGCCGAGCTACCTGGATCCACGAGCACACGTTTAATTTGAAACTTATTTAAAAGGAAATAAATTACCAGTGCGTTATTATGAGGCTGAAATAAGGCCTCGATGTCTTTCTCGCTGATTATAAGGGTATCCTCGGGTATATAGTCCCGAGTCCACCTTTCCCTCGTGATGGATACTTTTGTTCGCTTGAACACGGGACCTTGTGGGACGTCGACCCCTCCGATGATCATGTGAATGATATGTTGTGGCTCTTCTGGTTCATTTTTTCTATTGGCATTCCCTTCTCGAAAGTGATTTTTGGCCCGGTCACTGAGGAACTCTCGAAGGTGCCCTTCATTGAACAATCGAGCTACCTCCTCTCGAAGATGTCTGTAGTCATCGATCCTTTTCCCATGAGTGCCATGGTATTTGTACATTAAGTTGGGTTTCTTTGGGAAGGATATGATTGTACGGGCTTGGTCCACCTGGTATCTCCGATCCTGCCTATGGCCGACACAATGCCTGAAGCGTCGATGTTGAAGTTGTACTCTGTCAATTGAGGTGAATCATCCACTAGTCTTGAATGCCTATTGAACTCTACTTTGCTCACGAGTCCCCGGGAGCTTTGGCCTCGATCCATTCTTCGATCATTTCGAAATATACTACATCTTGAAGCATTTCTTCGATCTTCGATATATGGTTGATACCTTTCCTTGCTCGGCCTCAGCTCCCTTTACGCATTCCTTGGTTCTTTTTCTAAAAGCATGCTTGGATATACTAAACCCGATAGGGCTCCCAATTGGTCATCCTCGACCCTAATTTTGGATTGGTACCTGTTGTGGACGTCCGACCAAGTTACAACGGGATATTCGATCAAATTTTTCTTCAACTTCTTCGAAGCTATCGAGCTTCGTTCATTCAAGCCCTGAGTGGAGGCCTGCACTGCCCATTCATCGGAGACGAGCAGTATTTCCATTAGCTCCATGTGAAAGCGAGATACGAACTCCCTTAACATCTCGTTCTCCCTTTGTTTAATTTTGAATACATCAGAATTTCTTGTAGCAACCTTGATCGCACCAACTTGTGCCTTCACGAAAGAGTCTGCCAGCATGGCAAACAAATCTATTGAGTTCGGGGGCAGGTTCGGATACCACATCATGGACCTCTTCGACAGTGTTTATCCAAATGTTTTCAATAAGACAGACTCGATCTCGTCATCGTTCAAGTCATTCCCTTTTATACCACAAGTGTAAGTGGTAATATGCTCATTGGGGTCCATGCTCTCGTTGTATTTCGGGATATCGGGCATCCTGAACTTCTTCGGAATGGGCTTCGGAGCCGCACTCGATGGAAATGGTTTCTACACGAACTTCTTCGAATCCCCTTCAAAATCGGAGGTGCACCCGGGATCTGATCGACCCTCGAGTTATAGGTTTCTACTTTTTTGTCGTTAGCTTCTATCTTCTTTTCTCCAGATTCAATCCTTTTGGCGAGGTCCTCGAGCATCTTCGTAATAGCGGGGTCTGCTGCTGACCCATTGTTACTCGATCTTTCCGGTGCCTGCTCGACTCGAGGGGCTGTTTCCAGTACTGATGTGCTTGGAGTTTTCTGCTGGCTTTGTAGCTGAGCAATAGCCACTTGTTGCGCTTATAACATCTCAAAAATTACTTGTAGGCTAAGTTATCTTTCTTCCCGAGCTGGAGTTCTCTACACTTCGTGTTGGTCACCTTCGCGCATACTACCGTCAATATCAGAGCGTACATCGATATGCACATCATTGCGTGAGGTCACATTGACGGGGAGTGGTGCCGGTACTACCCCAGGATTTATTGGTGGTACATCAACGATTGGGGACGCTGTACTGTTCTCTCCATGGGACTTGAGACCATTGTTTTCACGTGCATTTGCTAAGTTAGACATATTTTACCTGAAATCAAAGATTCTTGGACAAGAAAAAGTGTGAAGAACAACTTGTGTTTTTAGAAAACTAGCACCAAAACAATCACTATTATTTTTAGTCCTACGGTGGGCACCAAACTATTTACCTTGAAAATGGTATTAATAATTATATTTTATTTGTGGTTCTTAAAATATATGATTTCATCTAATACTAGTTTTTAGGTAAGAAAATGCTAAGTGTAAGTAATAGAGAAATGATAAGCAAACCAGTATGGTCACAAGACTGGGGACCTCGAGCTCGGTAATATCGGGCCTCGAGGGTAGCCTTCGACAGTTGTTAATGAGCAATAAGTGAAGAACAATAAAATAAATGCAATAAATGAAGAGCAACAAATCTATAGAGTAATTGTTGAGCACGTTTAGGCAAGAAAAACAGAGAATATTCTATTGTATTGAATATTTATGTGTGTTACAAAATGATAGTGGTCCCCTTTATATAGGAGGGGAAGTCCCAACATAGTACATGTCTAATCATGACAAGGAAATGCTACTGGTGCAGTTGTATAATGTCTCCGTACGGACTTGTACTATTCTTGCAGACATTGTCAGCTCTAATCACGTGCCCTTGGGAATTTTTCGCCCTTCTATGACGGTCATCGATTTTCATACTGCCTCGAGGTAGGCTGTGATGAGTCCTCGATATGCTCTCTCGAGGGGAGTATTTCGCAGACGAGCCTCAAGCTGTGCTTCGAGCCCCTCGAAACTGGGCTCGGGATGTCATAGAGACTCTAAAATCGGACTTTCCCGATTTTGCCCGTATGCAAACATTACTTTAAGAATTTGTCTAAATTTATTGTACTCTTGTCATCCCAATTTATGTGGCACCATATGACTTTTGAAACTTTTGATCTAAAACAAACCTTAGATATTTGTGTAGGTATAGATCACTTCATTACTGATAAATAAATTTTTAAAACTAAATTATTCTAAATATAGAAAGATGGCAATATTTTTAGAACAAATTAAAAAGAAAAGTATGTCACATGACATGGGACAACTAACGTTATTCATTTTCTCGTCAAAGCATATCACCGTTCTTAGTTTTCGCTATTGTTATTGTACTCTTTTGCACAGGCACACATGATGTCAAATGATAAAAGAGGAATTATGTTAAAACTGTCCTTAATTTTTGTTAATGTAACCCTTGACACCCTTCATTCCTAATTTATATATAACACTTCAAACCCTTTGATTGATTTTGATATTTAAAATATTGTTGAAAATATTGATGTAGCATTATTTTTGAAACTTTATGACTTGTTGAACCTATTTCACTTTTTGTAGAATAAGTAGGATGTTAAACCTTTTCTTGTCTTACCAGTAGTTATAAGATGTGCGTGCCATAAAATTAGAGAATTTACTTTTTACATATTGTGCTTGAAGATAAACTTGAATATTAGGACTTTACTGTGTTTTTGTTTGTGGAGTTCGGAACCCAATTACTGGGTTTCTGGACAAAAGTGACGTTAATGTGTGGAAAAAAGAAGAAGCTACATATCTATATATAACGCAGTAATATACCGCGCTGTACATTAATGGAGTTTTGTCCGTTAATGTATAGCGCGGTATATTACCGCGCTATACATATATAGCGCCCACATTTAACGCGTTATGCACTGACGATTTGACTGTCAGGTATAGCGCATGAAAATACAGCGCTATACCTCTTTTTTAAACCCTTCTTCTTCCCCACGATCAGAACACTCCTCAACCCCTATTTTTTTATTTTTGCCAATACCACGGTCGAGCCTGGAATCCATAGGTATATACTCTATCCAATCAAATAATTAATAATTAATAATTTAATTTATAAAACAAACACACGAAATTATAAAAATATTGAATTTGACACACATAACTATTAATGATAGTTTGGTGTTGCTGGGCCTCAAATATCGAGCTTGGAACCCATAGGTATATATACTCTGTCCAATCAAATAATTAAAAATTAAAAATTTTGATTTATAAGCAAACACACGAAATTATAAAAATATTGAAATCAGGATAGCTTGGTGCTACTAGGCCACAAATATCGAGCCTGAAACCCAATAAATTAATATACTCTGTCCAATTAAATATTGTATATGATGCGTGGCTAGAATTCATGATTTTAAGCATTATATACCTTGCATTTTATGTGTTT